>PVJD01011080.1:0-48811 GCA_004026545.1 Mormoops blainvillei | reverse complement strand
GCCTCCCTGCCCTCTCTTTGCCTCGGGCAGCTCTGCCCGCGCCTGCCTGCCTCCCCGGGCAGTTGGGCATCTGTGCTGTGCTTGTTCGCAGAAACGACGGGACAGAGTTTGGTGGCTCCATTTATCAGAAGGTGAACAAGAAGCTGGAGACCGCCGTCAACCTCGCCTGGACAGCAGGAAACAGTAACACTCGCTTCGGAATAGCCGCCAAGTATCAGATCGACCCCGATGCCTGCTTCTCGGTGGGTACCTGTGGAGGCGGGCATCACCCGGGCCCCACCCGACCCTTGGGTCGGATTCATCCTGGCTGGCTGGGGTTCCATGCTTTGGCTAGAGATTTTCTCACTGTCAAAAGAGCTCAAAATAAGGACACTGCCCATAGCAACAGTACTTTCTATGGGTGCCGGGCACTGTGTGGTGGCCATTTTATGTGGATTACTGTATTTCTTTCACAACCCATGTGAAGGAGGTGCCTTTTTCTTTTCTTTTCTTTTCTTTTTTTTTTAATCATTCCATCCCTGTTATCACAAATGAGGAACTGGAAACTTAGAGAAGTAGAGTAAGGTGCCGAAAGGCAGGCATTTGGTAAGTGCTGAGGCCTGAATTCAGCCCAGGCTGGCTCACTAAAGCGCCTCTGAGCAGCTGCTCTTCCAGGCTGCAGACTGGAGAGGGGGTTCCCTTGAACGCTGAGGTTTTAAGTGTTTATTTTCCCCCTATTTATCATTCTTTTATCCAGCCCCTGTATCGCACATTCAGAAAACAGGCCCTGGTGTTGGGCCGTTGGCTTCTTACCTGGCAGACCCTGTCGCATTGCTCGTGGGCTCCTGGGTTGCTGCACGGTTTTCGCACTTAGTCCCGTGGAGCTCCGTCTCTTGTCATAGGGAGCCGCCGGCTGCACCCCTTTGGGGTGGAATGAGGAAATCTCATTTGCAGGATGGTTTCGGGGCTGGTTTGTGTGATTTATAGACAGCCCGTTTCAAGTCTCCTGAAACAGAAACTGAATGTGGCTCCCCTTGTGCTAGGCACGTAAACACAAAGCCAAAGGGGCCCTGTTATTTGGGTGATACGAGCAAAAAGGAACAGCTAGACGGGCACTGACTACCGGCCGGCCTTCCTTTCCCTGCTCTGCGCTTTCTGATGGGAGCTGTCAGGTCTGAAAATAGCATTTGAGCCGGGAAACATGCTGCTTGGCAGCCCGGCTTTTACCGGGACTTGGTGTCCTCATGGCTTGGGCTTCTTCTGCTCCTGACCCCTCTTTATTTCACCAGAAAGGGGGCAGGGAGGGGCCCGGATTTCCCTACAACTCAGGCAGAAGAACGAGGGCAAAATTATTTTGGACTCAACTGCTTTCCTGAACTTAATTATTACTCAACATTCACTATGTGCTGAAATTGAAGTGATTGACCAGGTCATTTTCTTGCCCCAATATTCACTTTAAATTCAGGCTTGTCAGTGTCATGTCAATATGATTTTTGCTTCTCTTTTTCATGAAGAGAAACTTCTAATAGTGTTCCCTGCCTTAAAAAAAAAAAAAAGCCTTAAAACCCTGTCTAACATTTGCTCTGTTTGTCCTTATTCCCAACAAATAAATCTTGAAGAATCTTCCATACATGAGAGCCTTTTATCTCTCTGCCCATAAATGAAAGCGTTCCCACCTGTTATAACTTGAATACAGACCTACTCAGCATAAATAAAACTGGCCATTCATACCTTCAGGAATCAAATGTAAATAATAAATTTGTTTTAATTGAAAATTGTGTTGAATTTCCCTTTGGAGACCAGTTTCCCAAATTTGATATATTTCCTAGTGAATTTAATGAATCCCATAAAGAGAGTAGTCATGAAAAAAGAGAATTTGATTCTGAAGTTCAGAGCTGGTTGATTAAAAAGCTCTTATTTTGGAGATGGAAGCATGAAGTAACTAAGCATTTTCATTCCACCTCTGTTTCCCTTCACCAGGCTAAAGTGAACAACTCCAGCCTGATCGGGCTCGGATACACTCAGACACTAAAGCCAGGTATGTGTTGGCTGTGTGTGAAATCGGTTCTTTGTCTTAAAAAAAAAATTGTGGTTCTTGTTTGCTGCTTTATGTTATTGCTTATAAAATGCCTGTATAGTACATCGTTAATGAGTGTCTATTAACTTTTATAATGAGGTGTTTATAAAGGTGTGCAGTCACCATAAAATATTCAGAGAATAGGAGAAATAGTACGTAGTTAGAGAAGAGGAGCAAGGCTAACATATGTTACACTTTCGGTTATTTTCTTCCACCGCCCCCCACCCCCTCATACATAATGCTTGATGCTAATTTCCAGCGGGTTCCTAAAACCAGCCATAAGTTGTCCTCATGGTAAAGCTGGGTCGCAGGTCTCCTCTGTGCAGTTGGCCAGGATCGTCCCTGGTGTGTTAGAGCCGCAGGAGCTGATACCACCTGGGGGTTATTTGGGATACGTTGGGCCTTCGAACCCCGGAAATCTAAGATTACATGATCTCAGAATCAGGCTGTTCTGGGGAAAATATCAGTTGTGTGTGTGTGTGTGCGTGTGCATGCTGTGAATGTGAGTGTAAGACTTCGGTGTCTGATTCAGGATTGGGGTTTCATTTCAAGGGGCTATTGCTGGAGCAGCTTACTGCGTGGTGCCAGCGGTGGAGAGACTAGTAGTAGCCCAAGACGATGAAAGGAAAAAGGAATGGGGAGTCCCTCGAGTAGATCTGGGTAGGCGGTGGAGCAATACTGATTGTTGTATAAGCTCATTCTAGGCTACCTATTAATTAGCTTAGGTGGCATTAAGTAATAGCCGTTGAAGGACCATGTGGTTTTGCCCCCGGTCACAAAGCTGGAGCAGGTTTTGAAGTTGGTGTGGTTTTGCCAGTGTACTTCAGCATTCCTCCATTTGCTAACTTCTTTTTATACCTCCCCCTTTCCTCTCCTTGGTTTTTCCCCCTGCAGGTATCAAACTGACACTGTCAGCTCTACTGGATGGCAAGAATGTCAACGCAGGTGGCCACAAGCTTGGTCTAGGACTGGAATTTCAAGCATAAATGAAGACTGTACAATCGTTTAATTTTAAACTATTTTGCAGCATAGCTACCTTCAGAATTTAGTGTACCTTTTAATGTTGTATGTCTGGGATGCAAGTAATGCTAATATCACGTTAGACCTCCAGGTTTGAAGGTGATTCAGCTTTAAGGTGTTACCCTTTCAGAGGTATAGAAGAAACCCGATTCCAAAAAAGGTCCTTTCAGCTGTAGACTTGGGGGGCTTTGGCAGCCCCTCTAGAGATGTCAGGTTTCTTTTTTTTATCTAGAAATGGCTGCAAGCGGAAGCTGATGATTTGTAAGCACTTTGTAAATTTGTATTGCTTCAGTGAATGAAATTGTGACTTCCTGAGAATTGAACCTTGATTTCCTGCCCTAACTGAGAGAGGTTCGCTGTTTGATGGTGTGTACAAACTCATCTGAAGGGACTTTTTTAGACAGATCTCCATGACCTGTTTCCACCCCAGTCCACCACCTCTTTTACACCAAAAGTAGTCTGCAGGGTGTGGTAGTTGTTTCTTTTGTGCCATTTTGGGGTGGAGAAGGTGGATGTGATGAAGCCAATAATTCAGGACTTAATTTCCTCTCACGTTGTGGTTTTTTTGCCCTTGCACCAGAATATGAAATAGCTTCTAAGAGCCCCAGCTGCAAGCTGGGAAGAGTCCCTGTGACTGTAATCACATGGTAACAACATTCGGAACCTAAATCAGACTTCTGTTGTATTCTCGCCACTCAGTTTATTTTTTAGCAGTTTAATGGGTACATTGTAGAGTCTTCCATCGTGTGGAATTAGATCATCCCTTTCAAATGCTGTAATTAACATCACTTAAAATAAAACTTGAATAAAATATTGAAACCTCATCTTCTGTTGTCTTCATTAATAAAAGTGAAAGTAAATGGGCATTTGGTCTTTTTCTTTGACCCTTTGTTCTCTCTCTCTGTGATGTGATATTTTGAGCTTTCTATAGTCGCGTAACGAATTACCACAAATTTAGTGGCTTAAAACAACACTCATCTCACAGGTCTGCAGGTCAGAAACCCAAGCACAGTGTGGCTGGGCTCTCTGTTAAGGTTCTTACAATGCGGAAATTAGGGTGTCAGCCAGACTCTTCTCATCTGGAGCTTGGGGTCCTCTTTTGGGTCACATGGTTGTGGCAGAATTCAGTTCCTTTTGGTTGTAGGACAGTGGTTCTTATTTCCTTGCTGGCCGTCAGCAGGGGGCCACTCTCACCAAATGGAGGCTACTTGCATGGTTGTCACATGGTACTCCCGGACCCCCAATCTTTAAAGGTGGAACAGAAAAACCATCAAATCCCTCTCACACTTCAAATCTCCAGGAATAGCCCCACCCTCCTGTAAAGATTATTTTATTTATTTTTATTGAGATATAATTGACACAACATTAGTTTTAGGTGTACAACATAATGATTCAATGTTTGTACATACTGCAAAAAAACCTCCACAATAAATTAGTCAACGTCTATCATCATACACGTTACAATTTTTTCCCATGATAAGAACTTTTAAGATCTACTCTCCTAGCAAGTTTCAAATGCACAACACAGTGTCATTAAGTATAGTCACCATGTTGTATATTACATCCCCATAACTTGCCCCAACCCTTTCAAGGGCTCACTGATCAGGTCAGGCCCACTGAGGATGATTGCTCGCTCTTGAAGTCACCCGTGCCATACAGCAGCCTAATCACAGGAGTGATATATTTACAGGTCCCTCTCACACTCCAGGGCAGGGGGTCATATGAAGGTTTTAGAATTCTGCCATATATTTATAATTAAAAAAAAATAACACGGTGGATGGAGCCTGGCTGGCTGGCTCAGTTGGCGCATCCTATACACCAGAAGGTTGTTGGTTTGATTCCCGGTCAGGGTACATACCTAGGTTGTTGGTTTGATCCCTCTGTCAGGGAGCATGTGGGAGGCAACCTATTGATGTTTGTCACAGATGTTTCTCCCTTCCTCTCTAAAAAATCAATAAACATACTCTCGGGTGAGGATTAAATTTCAAACATTCACAAAATAGAATAGTAATGAACTGCATATACATTATCCAGTTTCAACAAATTAGAACATTTCTATTCAGTGATACAATTTTTGGCAGAATTCCTTTTTATGAATATCTAAAAGTGACAATTCCAAACAGGTATCTGATTTATTTCTAGTATATTGTGTAACTGATCACCCCAAACCTGCTGGCTGGTTTCAGTATTTGTCCTGTCTTCATCAGGTTTGTAATGATGTGCAGCTATTTCAAAGTGAACTCGGTTGAATTTGTCCAGAGGTTTTTGGCACATAATGGGTATGGGCACATCCAGTCAGGTGCTTCGATACAAAGGGCCTTCTGAGTATGAGGGAATATTTTCCTCCCCATTTTTAGTTAAATACCTGCCTGTTGCATGCAGCGTGTCAGAATATTGTGTAAAATGCCTTGCGTTCACGATAGTCCACCAGTAAGAGAAGTGAAACAATCTGGGGACAAGGGAGAGGATTGAAAGCATGTTTATTACAGGTAAAGTCCTGTTTAAATCTGAGTCTCCCAACAAGCAGAAGCTAGAATTGAGAAGCTTATTCGTTAAACTGAGTGTTGGTTTCCTTGTTCGGGGAAGGGAGTGCTCCAGGGGGACTTGTGCCCTGGCTACCCTGGCGGCTTTGCACTAAGGGCACCATTCAGCCCCTCTAGGCTTGTGGTGGGCTGAGGGGAAGGAATAGATGAATGGCTTTTTAGTTTCCTGAACAACGTGGAGTTTGTGTGTTTCAGAGCTGTCACCTGGGCCAGATGAATGCTAAGGGAAACCAAATTCAGGAGAACACAGGCCCTTCTCTCTTCAGTGGCCGCTCAGCTGTGTCTGGGGGATGGCGGCAATCTTCCCAGGGGCTCGCGGAGCCCAGAGTGGTGAAGCTGTCGGTGCAGTAAACGCCTTACTTCGTGACGTACTGATTTTCCTGCAAATTGATCCAGCGGAACTTTTATTATTTGAAGCCCACAGATGTTTATTAAGGAAACATTCACAGAACATATAGACCAAAGCACTGTGCCAGGGCCCTAAGGGAACTCCCTGGACGTTTCTAAATTTGAATTTTCATATACTGGGACTTTTTAGTTACAAAATTTAAAAAGTAATAGAAACTGATTGCAGGAAATGTGGAAGCAGTTTGCACTTCTATTTCCTAGCCAGCTGCCTGGCTTTTCCTCCATAACACGTTTTCTACTGAGTATAGTGTGTATTTTAAACTACAGACTCCTTCACAGGAAAGTAAACTCCACAAAACTAGGGGTTTGTTTTGCTCACTGCTGTATACTGAAACATGGAGAGGTGCTAAATATTTGTCGAAGATTATGGGTAAAGATAAAAAATAAATAAAACATTTGCTTATGATCCCACCACCCAGCCATTGCCACTGTTAACATTTGTTTCTTCCGCCTTTGGGAGGACACAGGGAAGGGGGGTCCCTTTAGGGATCAGTCTGTTAAACAGTTAGCTCTTCCGTTCAAAAATGTTTGAAAACACTTTTATTAGCTGTGAGGCGGCCCATGTGCGGGAGGCAAGGAGGGGCTCGCTCTGACCCTCTTTACGCCGCACACGCTGCCTCCTTAGCCCGCAGGGCACTTGGTGGGGCTTCCACGTTGCCTCAGCTCCCACTGCACTTACCCCTTACTTCCCTTTCCAGAGCTCGGCCCCGGGATGCAACGTCATCACGCTCGGACGTAAGGGCCGAGGGCCTTGAAACCTTACGCAGTGTCTGACGTCATGACGTAGACCCTAGCAACCGCGCAGGTTCCGGGCAGAGTCCGTTATGGCCGCTGTCCCCCTGAGGAGGATGAGTCCGGCCGTGCGAGCGAAGCTGCCGCCCAGGCTGGGCATCCAGGTCCCCGGGGGTTTGGAGCGGCCGCTGGTCCTGACGTTCCTGCTCGCGTCCGCCACCGTGTCCAGTGGTAAAGGGGGCGCGGCGGCAGGGCGGTGGCGGGGAGCCCAGAGGACGGGGGCGCGGACCGGGAGACGCACGGAGCCAGGGAAAGGGCGCTTCCCGATGTCCCGAGCGGACGGTGCTGTCTAGACGGGGCGGGGTCGCTACCCGCCCGAGGAGGAGAGTGGGCTGTTGGAAGGGGTCTAAGGAAAGTGGGGTCTCTCAGAGGCCTGAGAAGAGGGGTTGAGAGGGTCAGGGACCCGGGCAGCAGGGAGGGCTGGGGCTGTGGTCTAGACTCTTGAATGGGTTGCCGCGGGGAATGGCGGTGGGGGTGTCTCCAGAATTCCTTGGAGGGGTTGGTTAGGACGGTGTCGAGGAGGAGGCGGAGGAGACAGGTGCTGAGGAGGTGGCCGAGGTTAGAAGTTATGGTGTCCACAGAGGGCCCCAGGGCACCCCGGGGTCGAGCAGGACCACGGTGGGCAGGAGCAGTGACCCGGCGGAGCTGATGGAGTATTTGGGAGAGCAGAAGTGACGGGAAAAAGCTATCTCCGGGTGCTGGCATCTCTGAGGTCTGGTTCTGGTGTTTGGTGAAGAACCAGCATGCAGGGGCTGGGGGGAGGAGAGGAGCGCCAGGGCGAGGGAGATTCCTTGTAAACATGGCCCGCATCCGTGTGTCCTGGGTGAACAGGACAATCCTGCTTCATTTTCTTCTTTAAAATTTTTCATTTATTGATTTGAGAGAGGAAGAGGAAGGGAGGGGGGAGAGAGAGAAACATGAATTTGTTGCTTTACTTATTTATGCTTGCGTCGGTTGATTCTTGTATGAGCCCTGACCCAGGATCGAACCCACAACGTTGGCGTATGGGGACGATGGTCTAACCAACAGAGCTACGCCACTGCCCTGCTTTATTTTAATGGCTCTATAGGATTTAAATGTTTCCTTTTAAAAATATTTATAATTTTTAATTGAGATATAATTGACATATAGTAGTTTCAGGTGTACAACATAATGATTTGATATTTGTATACACTGCAAACTAATCACCTTCGTAAGTCTGGTTACCATATGTTCTCATACATAGTTTTTTTTCTTGTAATGAAAACTTTTAAGATTTTCTCACATAACAGCTTTTTTCAAATATGCAAATACAGTATTATTAACTATAGTCACTCTACTGTAGGTTCATCCTCCTGGCTTATTTTATAACTGGAAGTTTGTACTTTTTGACTCTGTTTATCAATCCTTCTACCCAGCCCCTTTCACAAACCACCAATTATGTTCTCTGTATCTATTGAACTTGGCCTTTTTTGTTTGTCTTGTTTTGATTTGTTTTGTTTTTAAAATTGCACATGTAAGTGAAGTCATACGGTATTTATTTTTCTCTGCATAATGCCCTCAAAGTCCATCCACATTGTCTCAAAGGCCAAGATTCCATTCTTCTTTTATGGCTGAGTAATATTCCATGTTTATGTATCTAACAGCTTCCTTAGTCCTGTTCATTCATTGATGGGCACTTAGGTTGTTTCCATATCTTGACTGTTGTAAATAATGCTGCCTGATTAGGTATTACTTTGCTTAGAAATGTTACATTGTGAATCAAGATACTGAAGGCTTCATTGAGAAATGAGGAAATCTATAAACCAGGGCCTGAGGCTTAGGGGAAACGAATCCATTAATAAGAACTTATAATGATTAAGCAGTATTTTATTTAGTAGTCCTTTTTTTCTTTCAGGCCAAGACACAATCCTGCTTTACCTCCTAAATCTTTTTTGAATTTTCAGATGAAAAGCAATGTGAAAGGGACAGTGTTCTCTTACTTGCCGACAGGGTCTGTCTAGATGGGCATCCTTCTACTGAAGTGCTAGTGGTTACTGAGCGTAGGGCAACTGACACCCTCCCTCTCCCCTACCGCGAAAGTGTTTGTAAGTCTGTGGGGAAGGACTGCGGTCCATTTTCTCAGGGCCCTTTCATCATTGGTACAATATAAGGAGGATTTCCCTTATGAAGCAGGTAGCCAGGGTCCTAAAGCACTTAAGTTGCATGATTGCTTTGGTCATTTAATCACGTAAGAAAAAACTGACATTTAAACATGTACGTTTCTTGCTGGAATGCTTAAGATACATGGTTTGGGGGATATATAGCTAGTGACTGTAGTTGCAGAAACAACTTTCCCCCTAAGAGATGGCTGAAAATCTTGATGGGGGGGGCGGGGTAAGTGAGGGGAGTGTGGAATATTAAGGTGTCCTCTTGTGTAGGTTTTTATTTGTTAGAGCCTTAGAAATATTGCTCCAACTACAGTGGGACATCTCAGGGATTCTTTTTCTTTTTTTATTATATGTGTAAAATTCAGATTATTCCCTACTGAAAAGACCTGAAATGAAAACTAACATATATGCTTTTAATAGGGAAGCAGCAAGATTGCAGAATAATGTAGCATTTATAAAGCATTGGCTAATATTAGTGTTTTTATAAGTAAGCCTTATGGTAGAGTGATCTCAAAGTATTACTCTTGTAATAAGAAAATTAAAGTCTAGATAGACTATATTGAGTTCCAAACTTCAATAAGCATAGGAAGTTAGAAAGTTACCATATCAGATTTATTTAAACTTATTCCTTATTAGGTTTCTTAAAATTTCAGTGCTTGGGGCCTGGCTGGTGTGCCTCAGTGGTTTGAGCACTGGTCTGTGAGCTGAAAGGTCACTGGTTCAGTTCCAAGTCAGGGCACATACCTGACTGGGTTGCGGGCCAAGTTCTCGTTTGGGGGTGTGTGAGAGGCAACTGATTAATACTTCTCATGCACGTCAATGTTTCTCTCTCTCCCTCCCTTCCCCTCTCTAATAAATAAATAAAATCTTTAAAAAAATTTAAAAAAATTTTGGTGTTTGGGTATATTCTTGGCAATCTGTAAGAATTCTCAAGTTTTATGTTTTTGTTTTTATAAGGTTTAAAAAATTAATATAAGCATTATTTTAGATCACTGGATGATCATCTTATGACCATGTCTTGCCGTACCGTTTCAAAAGTGTCTGCTTTTTTACATTTGCCCTTATATTGCTCGAAAGCAATCACCTAAATTTAATGTATACTGTATTTAATTTTTAAAAAATATTTTATGTATTTATTTTTAGAGAGAGGGGAATGGAAGGAGAAAGAGAGGGAGAGAGAAACATTGATGTGCGAGAGATACATTGACAGGGGACCTGGCCTGCAGTCCAGGCATGTGCCCTGACCGGGAATCGAACTTGTGACCTTTCGGTTCTCAGGCTGGCACTCAATCCACTGAGCCACAGCAGCCGGGGCAAGGCAGTCCTTTTTTTTTTTTTTTTTTTAAAGAGACTAATAGAAGAGAATTAAATTTAGGAAGTTTTATTTTTTAAATGTTAAATTTTAACTAGAGAGGTAATATCAAATAAGAAAGGGTGGAAATGCAACATTTAGAAGTCTAAAGTAATATATTTTTAGAAGCTTAACAAATCCATAAAATCAGCATTATCACTTTGTTCTTATCTGACTGGATCAACTTCTCTGTTTTGAAGGAGTGGAGGTCTAGGAAGTTTACCTAATTTGCATCAAATGTTTTAGATGAATTCTTAGTTTGTCTTCTTGTGTATTACTGCCAAGTTTTTAGTCCTTGAACAGTACTAACTAGCTCTCCTGTTACCTGGTGCTGGGTATTGGAGTTACAACAACAAATAGGGTGACAATGGAGATATCTTAGAAGAGTGAGTGGGGCTTTGCCTGGCTGAGAACTCTGGGAATAGCTTTCAGAGGGTGCAGTAGGTACAAAGGTGCCACCTGGGAAGTGGTGTGATGAGAGCTGGGTCAAGAACATGGTCACTAAATACTGAATGTCTGCTGCCTGTGAAGTAGGCAGTGGGGACAAAGTAGTTAGGGAGATTAGTAGGGGATGATGAGGTTGAAGTAATGGGGGCCAGATCAGGTAGGTCTTGTAGGCTATTATGATGACTTGGAGTTTCATTTTTAAGAGAAATGGAGCACTCCCAGAGAGTTTACTTTGTTTTGTTTTGTTTTTTCCAAATACAGTTTACATTCTGTATTACTTTGTATTAGCTCCAGGTGTACAGCACAGTGGTCAGACAGTCACACACTTTACAAAGCGTTCCCCTGTTATTTCCAGCACTCACCTGACACCAACATAATTACAACAGTATTATTGACTATACCCTATGCCGTACTTGGAGAACTCCCAGAGGGTTTTCAGCAGAGGAATAACATCATCTACGTTAAGTTTTACAGGATGACTCTGGCTGTGTGGAGCGTGGACAGCAGGGGTTAGGGTAGAAGCAGTCAGATGGTTTATTTAGAGGCTGTGGCGACAATGCGGCTGAGATGGTGATGGCTGGGACCAGCCGGTAGCAGTGGAGGGGTGAAGAGCCTTCAAATTCTGCATATATTTTGAGGGCAGAGTAACAGATTGGATGTGGGGTATTAAGTAAATTATGACTCCAAGGTTTCTGGCTTGAGTAGCTAGAAAAATGAAGTTGCCATTAACTCATTAACTGGGAGGGAGATTGTAGGTAGAACAAGGTTTTTCTTTGTGGTGGTGTTTTTTTTTTTTGAGTGGGAAGTAAAAATGCGTTTTAAAATGAAAGTTTTAATTTTAATTGTAGATTCACTTGCAGTAGCAAGAAATAATACCAGAGATCCTGTGTATCCTCTGCCCAGTTTTCCCCAGTGGTTACATCGTGCAAAGCTGTAGTGCAGCCTCACAGTCAACCTGCTGACATTGATCTAGTCGGGAGAGAGCGTTTCCATCACCCTAAGGGCCTCTGGCGTTGCCCTTTACAGTCACCCCCACCTCCCTTCTGTTCACACCCGCTCCTGAAATCCTGGCAGCCACTAATCTGTTTTTTAGTTTTATAATTTTGTCATTTTGTGAATGTGATATAAATGGGATCAGATGGTATATAACTTTTTGGGATTGTTTTTTCACCTAGCATAATTCTGTGGAGATTCATCCAAGTTTTTTCACGTGCCAGTAGTTTGTTTCATTTTATTGCTGAATAATATTCCATGGTGTGGATGTGTACTACACTTTGTTTAACCATTCATCTGTTGAAGGACATCTGTGTTGTTTCCAGTTTTTGGCTATTACGAATAAAGCTGCTATAAACATTCAGATTTCTGTGTGAACATAGGTTTTGATTTCTCTGGGATAAATGCCCAGGAGAGCAATTGCTGGGTCATATGGTAGTTGCATATTTAGTTTTTTGAAACATCACCAAACTGTTTTCTGGCATGGCTCTCCTATTTTACGTTACCACTAGTAATATATGAGTGATCTGGTTTCTTTGCATCCTCACCAGCATTTGGCCTTGTCATTATTTTTTATTTTAGTCCTTGTGATAGCTGTGCAATGATCTCATTGTGGTTTTATTTTGCATTTCCCTAATGGCTAATATCTTTTCATGTGCTTATTTGCCATCTGTATATAGCAGATCCTGAAATAAGGTTTTGTTTATTGTTAGAATATTGTAGGAACTTGACTCTTATTTATATCATTTAGCCTGTGGCAAAGTTGGTTTAGTTACACATTGTTTTGCTTAAGACCGCAAAACCTATCAATAACTGATAAGTGAGGAAAGTGAGGGTTTACTGTATTCTCTTTGGCGAAATGTCTCTCTGAGCCTCTGCCCGCATTCTCATTGGATTGTTTTCTTTTTCATTTTCGAGTTTCAAAGCTCTTTATGTATTTTAGGTGCTAGTCCTTTGTCGAATATGGGGCTTAATAATATTTCTCCCACTTTGTAGCTTGTCTTTTCATCCTCACACGAAAGTCTTTCATGGAGCAAAAGATTTTAATTTTGATGGAATCTAGATTATGAAATTTTCCCCTGATGCATTTTGTTTTTGGTGTCAGGTCTAAGAATTTGTTCCCTAGTGCTAGATTCCAAAGGTTTTCTCCTGTCTTTTTCTAAAACCTTTGTAGTTTTTACCGTTTACTTTCAAGTTCGTGATCCATTTTTTGTTAATTTTTATGTAGTTGTGGGACTTAGATCAAGGTTCACTTAGCTTGTTAATATGGTTGATTACATTGATTGCTTTTGAATATTGAACCAGCCTTGCATCCCTGGGATAAACTTTACTGTTCATGGAACATCATTCTTGCTGATTTCTGTTTGCTAATATTTTGTTACGAATGTCCACATCCATGTTGTGAAAGGCATCTGTTGCTAGTTTTCTTTTTCTGTAGCATCTTTAGTTTCGGTTTCAGGGTGAGAATGTTAACTTCATAAAACGAATTGAGGAGTGTTCTCTCCTTTTCTGTTCTCTGGAAGAGATTGTGTAGAATTGGTGTTAATTCTTCTTTAAACATTTGGTAGAATTCTCTAGTGAACCATTTGGGTCAAGAGATTTATTTTTGGGGAGTTTTAAAATTAAGAATTTAATTTCCTTAGTAGTTGTAGGGCTATTTAAGTAATATATGTCATATTGGGTGATCTGTGGTAGCTTGTGTTTTTCAGACTCTGGTCTTATTTAAACTTCCTCTTTTACTTGGCTTTTTATGACATTTCTCTGGCAGGGGAGGGGCAGGGAGGTTTGCTGCATGGCACTACCAGGTAGCGGTAGACATCCCCACTTGTTACTTTTGGGCAAGGGTAGGGGTCCTGGTTCCCTTCACGGTCTCTGCTGACATAAAGGTGGAGGTGGCCTTGTTGCTGCTGAGCTGTGGCCAGAGTCTTGACTCTTCACTGGACCTCCTGACCCCCTCCCCTTGTGAAGGGGGAGGGGCACCTCCTTACAGTCTGGGGAGGGTGGAGATCTAGGCGGCCCACCCGGCGGCCTTCCATGGCATGGTGTTTGCTTGGAGTAGAGCAGTCAGTCATTGTGTAAAAGTTTTCTTTGTTGCCAGGCTGTCTCTGTTGATCTGGCTAGAGAGAGCAGGCTTTTTGTGGGGCTGTTTTTGTCTGTACCCCTCGGTGTTTCCCAGTTGCTGCCTTCTTCAGTTCCAAGTCTGCAATACCTGAGGTATGAAGATCCATTTTTATCCATGGGAAGTCACCGTTGGGTCATTTCTCAGGTCTGGTCTCCACTTTTCGGAGTTTTCTTGTGTTATGTTATATTGGGCTGGCCAAAAAGTTCATTTGGTTTTTTCCTTACAGGGGCTCTAGTAGTGCTTAGTTGTCTTTAACTTCATTTGAAACAATTTTGTTAGATTGTATTGTGACAGCTGTCATATCAGCATACATTAAAAAAACTTAACAAAATTGGTGTATTTTTGTGCAGCCATTTTAATGAAGATGGAAGAAGATATGCAACATTTTTGGCATATTATATTTTATTATTTCAAGAAAGGTAAAAATATAAAAACAAAAAATTTGTGCAGTGTATGGAGAAGGTGCTGTGACTGATCAATCGTGTCAAAAGTGGTTTGCAAAGTTTCTTGGTACTATTGACATTTTGGCCAAATAATTCTTTGCTGCGGGGCTGTCTTACACATTAGAAGATGTTGAGCAGCGCCCCTGGCCTCCACCCACTAGAAGCCAGTAGTGGGAGAGAACCGACACACTCAAAATATCCAAAGCAGTAAAGTTATTGGTGAAAATGAAAAATGCGCCTTTTATTTTATGGAAAAAACATAATGGACTTTTTGGCCAACCCAATATATGTCATGTAGGACTTCAGTTGTGTTTAGTGGGAAGAATAGGAAAATGTGTGTTTACTCCATCTTCCTGGGGGCCACAATCAGTTCATTCTGAACACGTTAATGTGACTGTCAGACATCTAAGAGGAGGCTTCAAGCAGGCAGTCGGATTTATGAGCGTAGAGTTCAGGTAGCTATGGAAGCTCTCACTTCACTTTTCTCAGAGCAGCTAGCACGTGAAATCATCAGTTGCAAGTGAGAACAGCAGAGAAGGTGTTGGAAGTTTGAGGACAGAGGAAAATGTGAATGGTCTCTAAGGGAGCAGGAGGGTGGATGGACTAGGAAAATACAGTGTAATTGCCAACCGCATTTTGGCATTGGATTTAAAGTGAAATAACAGCCATGGCACGGCTGGATGTTTATCTTCAGCCACGCTCAGCTGTGGGGAGCAGAGGCAGAGTAGTCAGAGCGTCAGCTCTAACTCGGGCGCAGCCTCAGCAAGGGTGTGGGACCGAGTGAGCAAGGATGAAGGGAATCGAAGGTGGACATAAGAGAGGGACACTGGGTGACCCCAGAATTAAGTCTGGGTCAAGAGGGGCAAAAGTGTATTGGGTGAAGGTGGAGTGGTGTCCATGAGGGACTGAAAAGGTGGTACAATCAGAACTGTGGTCCTGATGGATGCAGAATACCAGGGAATGAATTGGAAGGGTAGGAGGTCAGGTCAGTGAGTGGGATGCGTGAAATTGAGATTCTGGAAGAATTGTGGTGACAGTGACCATGGGGGTGAGAAATTAAGGTGAGGGGGAGGACTGGCTCATCAGAATAGATAGAGGAGGTCAAAGATTTTGAAGTCAAGACAGGAGTACCTGGGTAGAGTGAACTCTAGCCAGAAGCTAAACTCATTGAGAATTAGGGACCCAGACAGGGAGTTCATGGGCAAAGATTAGTGGGTGAAAGCTGATGACAGGAGAGTCAAGGCTGGGGGCATTTAGGGAAGGGAACGGGGGCATGGTGTGGATGGGGCTCCACCCCTCTGTAGTAGAATAGTTCCTCCTCCTCCAGACTCTGCTGTGCTGCAAAGATGTGGGAGAAAAAAAGAGCTATTAATTAAAAGGGCTGCAGGGAAAGCTTGTACTTAAGGAAGATTCAGGTTTCAGTTACAACAAGAAAATGAAGGATAAAAGAAGGAATTTGCTGGTGAGTGACTGTGAATTGTAGAGTGCACATGGGGAGGGGGGCACTTGTGGGCATGGAGAGGGGTGGGAATCAGGGACAAGTTATCATTCCTGCCATCGTCAGCTTGTGCTCTTAAATACACATGACTATTCTAAGGGTCAAGCCTAGAAAAATAATTTTTAAAAAAATTAAGGTTAGTTCATTGGCTCCCAGCTTTAAAATTTTATTTTAAAGCATATTTTCCAACACTTTGTCAGGGAAATTAAATATATCAGAGAAATAGCAATTTGTAATGCCTGCCTGAATCATAACTAAATTGAGGTGATAAATGTATAAAAATTCTTCTAAGAAATTCCTGTTAGTCCTGGCTGGTGTGGCTCAGTGGTTTGAGCACTGACCTTTGAACGGAAAGGTCGCTGGTTTGATTTCCAGCCGGGCACGTGCCTGGGCTGCTGTCCAGGTCCCCAGGTGGGGGAGTGTGAGAGGCAACTGATCAATGTGTCTCTTGCACATCAGTGTTTCTGTCCCTCTCTTTCTCCTGCTCTTCCCCTTTCTCTAAAAAACAAATAAGTGAAATAAAAAAAGAAATTCCTGGTAATAGTTGTTTAAATAAGGTACTCAGTTGTAGCCCCTGTTTATTCTTTTTCTTCTAGTGAAAAATTAATTTCAAGGAACCAACTGTTGCAACTGTTTCAAGAGAATTTTACTAATTTACTAAACTTTTTACTAGTTTACTAAAGTATTTTTTCTGAGGTTCTATTCAGTCTAATTGAGTCTAGCTATTTATTTTTTTATATGAAATAGATGTCAACTGTGATACACAAACGAGAGTGTATTCACATAAACAAAGAGTTGTCTGTTAGATTGTTAATTTGTGTGCATGCACATATGTGTTTGAAAGCCCAGGAATGATTTGGTTTAATCTTAGCCCTATAAATGTTTTCCTTTACTGTGATAGACTTAAAAATATTATCTGAGTATTTTAAACTCTCAGGTGACAGTTTTTTTTTAAGTATAATGGGTATTCTTGAAGTTGTCCAACAGATACTACATTAGATTATAAATTAGAAACACTTACATTTCAGCAGGTATGCCCCTGAATTTTTGGTATATGGAGCTACTTCTGTAACTGATTTAACTGTGACTTCAGTAAATCATGCCGAGCGGGTGCAGCACAGGGAAATGGAGCTTACATTGTTTGGTGCCATTCCCATACCTAGATTGCCTTCCCTAGTGTTTAAAATAGTCTAGTTCCCACTTTGTTTTTAAGCTTCAGTTTCCAGTTCTTTCCCTTTAGGAGTTTTCCCGTTCTTCTTCCAAAGAATACTTTTTTTTTTTTTTTTTTGGTAATTTGGAAGATGAGCGGGTCTTTCAGTTCTAGTATCACTTAGAAATGCTGTGTATATTAGCTTCCCTTGAATTTGTTGTATTGTGTTGAAACTACTTAAGTTCAAACTTCATATCTAGTCTGTGACCTACTTGTTAGCATCAACCACTGTCTTTCTGCTCTGGGCATGGGGTGGAGTCTGGCTGGGCAAAGATTGCTGAAGTCCACCCCCTTGTGAAATGAAGACCGTGGGGATGGGTGAGAGCGCTGTGTGGACTTGGCCATTGGGACCTATAGTTAAGCCCCTCTTTATTCTTTCTTCTTCTTTTTTGGTGGCGAGCTGGGTCTTCCTTGCTGCTTAAGTTGTTATTGTCTGGCAAGGCAATTGGTATCTGATGAATAATCAACTTAAGAAAAGTAACTGCTGCCTATTGAGACTTATTAACTAATTCTCAAGAGAACGATATAAGAATTTAGCAAAGAGAAATGCTTAATGAAGAATTTAGGTAAATGTGCTTCTAGCTTAATGGATGTAAAATTAGAGATTTCAGTTTAATGGTCTTTATTCACTTTTTTTTAGCTGTTCTGTTACCGACTGATTCACCAAGCCAGACTGAATTCAAGGAAGATGTTTCTACTCCACATATGAGTGCTGTTTTAATGCATGAAAAACAAACCAAACCTTCTATTACTCAGATCAGCTCCACTCTCCCTCCCACGACTAGTACAGAGAAGAGTGGAGGGGGATCTGTCCCCCCACATCCCTCACCAACTACATCCCTCTCCCAAGAGGCAGCTGATAACGAGGATCCTAGCATAGAAGAGGAGGATCTTCTCGCACTGAATAGTTCTCCGTCCACTGCCAAAGATGCTCTGGACAACGGGGATTACGGAGAAACAGACTATGACTGGACCACTAACCCCAGGGAGGAGTCCAGTGAGGCGCTGGAAGGAAGCAGGGGCTACATGGAAATTGAACAGTCAGTGAGATCTTTTAAGACCCCGTCCTCAAATATAGAAGAGGAAGATAGCCATTTCTTTTTTCATCTTATTATTTTTGCTTTTTGCATTGCTGTTGTTTACATTACATATCACAACAAAAGGAAGGTAAGTTTGGGGGTTTTCAGACCCTCTAGTTGCCCTTTAATATCTCAGTCATATTTAAATATTTTATTTTATTTTTAGAGAGAGGGGAAGGGAGGGAGAAAGAGAGGGAGAGACACATGGATGTGCGAGGTATTGATAGGTTGCCTCTCACACCCTACAGCTGGGGACCTGGCCTGCAACCCAGGCATGTGCCCTGACTGGGAATCGAACCGGCAACCTTTTCAGTTTGCAGGCTGGCACTCAGTCCACCGAGCCACGCCAGCCAGGGCATCAGTCATATTTCTTATTAATGCTTTGATGATTCAGGATTTTTTCTTTAGTGAAGTTTAAAATGGTAAAATATTGAGATGCCTAATCAGTTCATAAATCTGGTGTATTTTAACAAATTATAGACAGAATGGTTTATTACACGTGCTTCTAAGAAAGGAAATAAAATTATTTTTTAATGAGAAAATCCAAAACCCAGTGATTTAAAAAAAAAAAAAGGACTTTATATCTTAATTTAGCATTGCTATTTCAGTGGGAATACTTGCGGAGAAAGATTGTTAATTTAGTACTTTTAATTAATTAACCATTGAACTTAGTGATATTTTAATAACTTTTTCCTGGTTGTAAAAGTATTACATGGTTATTTTAGGGAATTCAGAAAACACAGAAAAGTGTAGAAATGAAAATGTAGACTACCACCCAAAGCTGAGCATTATTAACATTTTGGTGTCTTTCTGGTCTACAAATATGTATATAATTCAGACATATATGTGTATGTTATAATTGTTATTTTTATTTTTTATATGTTATAATTTTTAAATGAATTTGATCTCATCTAGAGTTTTGTACCTTGCTTTTTACCTAACAAATCATGAACATTTAAAATTATTAATATTCTGTAAAAACATGATTTAATAGCTACATATTTTATTTAGCTGTTTTCTAGTTGAATATTTAGATGATTTCCAGTTTTTGGTTCAGAAATAATGTTGCAATGAACATTTCTGTACTAGAATTGGTTTGTTGGATTCCATGAGGCAAAGGAAGCATAAGTAGGACTGGACGGATAATGTGGTACGAGGGGACGTCTTGGCAACTCTTAGTCCCAGAGCCGAATAGTTAAGCTTTTCAAATACTTAAAGGGAAACCAAACGTACAATGGCCTTTTTAAAACTTACTGATCAGGAAATCTCCGTTTTTGACTTTATTGTTAACTAACTTTGTGATTCCTGGCAAACCACCTTTCCCTTGGGAGCCCTGATTTTCTGACATGAGAAGCGACAAAACTGACCAGATAATTTCAAAGTGCCTATCACATCTGTGATTCTAAAATCCTTTTGGTTATTTGTGGGGTAGTGGCTTATCCCAGCTTTGTAAATCTGTAGGTGGACAAAATGTTGAGTGCCAGGGATATTCTATCCCAGTGTTTAATGTTGGGCCATCTCTACCGTAAACACCTGAGGGACTTGTTAAACATGGAGGTTTCTGGATTCCACTGCCATCTGCTAACTAACTCATCTCTGAAGATAGAGCCCAGGATTCAGTCTTTAACAAGTACTCTGTGTACATTAACGTTTGAGAAACACTGTCCGTTCTTGTTTACAAGATGGAAAACAAAATGGCCCTTTTGTTGTTGATATTTTACTTTTTGTATTTGGGAACCCAGGAGAGAGGTATTTCAGTTGTTGTAAAAAACTTTTAGCATCTCTTCTGATTTTCTCTTGCATATCTAATTTATTTTGTCTTATTCCAGATTTTCCTTCTGGTTCAAAGCAGGAAATGGCGTGATGGTCTTTGTTCCAAAACAGTGGAATATCATCGTCTAGACCAGAATGTTAATGAGGCAATGCCTTCTCTGAAGATTACCAATGATTATATTTTTTAAAGCTATGAGATTTGAGTTTGCTTATTATGTAATTTTATTTGCTTGATTTTTTTTATATGATATTGTGCAGAGGTATGCCATAGGCAATTGGTATTAAATGAGAGGTGGGTCTCTCTCTATTTTGCGTTGGTGCTTTGGAAATGAAATGTCACAAACAAGGAGTATATAATTTTTTATCTACACTTTCAGAGGTGAATTCAATCAGGTGTCCAAAGTGTGGAGCTAAGCATTTCCTGTTAGTTTTTATTGTTTTAGATTTCTTTATTGTACTTCTGGAAGTATTAGTAATGCTACTTTTAAGAGATCCCAAACTTGTAACTAAATTCTAACATAAGCGGTACTGCTGACTCAGATTCTCTTCCTGCCATCCAAATACTTTTTCAAGGACACCTTTTTTTCCTCCCAAACTGTTAACTTCAAGGATGAATGTAATAATACTTTGCATATAAGTAACATTTTTCTTCTCCAGGAAAATTGCTTTGGATATTTTTGGATAATTTAAACGTAATTTAAGGTAATGATAATATTCAATCTTATCACAATTTTAGGTCAATTAATAAATGTTTCTAGAAATTCTGGCAATAGAGACTGCAGTTTGCAGTGGACTGAAATGTTACAGAGGTTATTTTTTGGTTTGAATTACTGAATTAAATTTAGAGATGGAAATTGTGGTAAAATATTAATACATATACAATTGCTTTTAGTTAGCAATTGATTATAGCACGGGTTCCTCCGAGCTTTCAGGCAAGGGGCAGAGTTTAAAATTATATCAGATTTTTTCACTTTATTATTTTCTAGTAAATTTGAATAAACTTTAGGGGCCATTGTCACTTAAGTAATATTATATTTAGGTCTTTCAAATTACAATTAAACCTAAATGAAGATGTATACATAAAGACTATGTGTGTACACTGATGATTTCTTCCGCTGTACTTGGTCTCCCTTTTTTTATTTAAACAGCAACTGGAAATTATTTACTGTATTTTATGTTAGTCTATCTATCATAAAGAATTGATCAATGTGTAAATATGTGATTTGAACCATGGTTGACATACAAGTGTCACTACAACCTTTTAGAAAACATAACCCCTAATGTACGGCAAGCATCCCCGCACAACGCCTGGGCGAGTGAGGAGGCGCGAGCTTTGTGCAGAGATGGAAGAGGCGGGGCCGTCTGCCGTTTCTCTCGGTGGACAGCTTACCGTCCTGACGAGGATGGGGAGCACAATGGAAATACACCTGCACTGTTTTATTGCAGTCATTTTTTTAATATCTGAAATTGTATTATTTAATATTTTGAATAAGATTTCAAAAAATAAATGGCAAAGATATAGCAATCCATGATTTTATTAATATGTTTTAATGATGGCATGGGGTCCTTCATCTGGGTGGTGACAGAGGGTTAGTGCTGTGTCTGGGGGGAAGCTGAACTGACCAGCTTGCTTTCGTTCCTTTTAACGGTAGGACTCTACCTCTGCGAATGCCACTTAATTTCTAAATCCTACTTTATGTCCAGTTTACCACCAAGTACTGACGTTGGAAGCTGTTGCAAAGTAGGTTTGCAAGGAAAAGTAAAGCAGTTAAAGAGTGTGCGCTTTCAGCATCCCAGCCCCCGCCTGTGGTCTCCCTGCTGAAGCCTCCCCTGTCCTGGGGGATCGTCCCCCTTGGTGGATCCAGGGTTCTTGGGTTCTTCCTGATGGCACAGTCCTTGCCACTCCAGTCCCGGTGCTGAAGTCAAGCAGCCTCTGATGTTTAAAAATCAGATCGTACATTGATTACAAATTCAGACATACACATTTATAATTTTTAAATGAATTTGAGCTTATACAGAATTAAATAAAAAAAAAATCAGTACAGAGGTGTTTTTGTTTGTTTGTTTTACACTTATGGTGCCATGAATTCATAGGGACTGGGTTCCTGCAGCTCAGGCTTCTTCCCACCGATTCCCACAAAAGTGTGCTCCTTTGGGTGCGGCAGGCCGGTGCTTCCGTTGGACCCAGGTACCCCTCTCTTTGGCTTTTTCTTCCTCCTCCCTCTTCCTCCTCCTCTTTAAAGATTTTATTTATTTCTAGAGAGAGGGCAAGGGAGGGAGAAAGAGAGGGAGAGAAACATAAATGTGTGGTTGTCTCGTGTGCCCCCTGCTGGCGACCTGTCCTGCAACCCAGGCATGTGCCCTGACTGGGAATCGAACCGGCGACCCTTTGTTTCACAGGCCAGTGCTTAATCCAATGAGCCATACCAGCCAGGGCCTTTTTTTTTTTTTTTTAGTATATTTTATTGATTATGCTATTTACAGTTGTCCCAATTTTTTTACCCTTTGCCCCCCTTCACTTTCTACCCCCCCTTCCCTCCAGCCATCTCCCCTCTGCCCTTAGTTCATAAAGTCATGGGTCCATGCATGGGTCATGCATATAAGTTCTTTGCCTCCTTCATTTTCTATACTATTAACCTCCCCTTGTCTATTTTGTACCTACCAATTATGCTTCTTATTCCCTGTATGCCCTCCCCATTTCCCCCTTCACCCTCCCCGCTGCTAACCTCCCATGTGATCTCCATTTCTGTGATTGTGTTCCTGTTTTAGTTGTTTGTTTTTGTTTTTTTGTTTTTTAGATCCAGTTGTTGATAGTTGTGAGTTTGTTGTCATCTTACTGTTCATAGTTTTGATCTTTCTCTTAGGTAAGTCCCTTTAACATTTCATACGATAAAGGGCTTGGTGATGTTGAACTCCTTTAGCTTTACCTTGTTTGGGAAGCACTTTACCTGCCCTTTCATTCTAAATGATAGCTTTGCTGGATAGAGTAATTTTGGTTGTATGTCCTTGCTTTTCATGACTTTGAATATTTCTTGCCAATCCCTTCTTGCCTGCAAAGTTTCTTTTGAGAAACCAACTGACATTCTAATGGGAATTCCTTTGTAGGTAACTCTCTTCTTTTGCTGCTTTTAAGATTTTCTCTTTATCTTTGACCTTTGGCATTTCAGTTATGATGTGTGTTGGTGTGGTCCTCTTTGGGTACAACTTGTTTGGGACTCTGTGCTTCCTAGACTTGTATGTCTGTTTCCTTCACCAAACTAGGGGAGTTTTCTTTAATTATTTTTTCAAATAAGTTTTCAATTTCTTGCTCTTCCTCTTTTCCTTCTGGCACCCCTATGATTCGGATGTTGGCACTTTTGGAGATGTCCTAGAGTCTTCTTATTCTCTCGTCATTTTTTTGAATTCTTGTTTATTCTGTACTGGTTGACTGTTTATTTCTTCCTTATGTTCCAAATTGTTGATTTGAACCCCGACCTCCTTCCCTTCACTGTTGGTTCCCTGTGGATTTTTCTTTTTTTCACTTAGTGTAGACTTCATTTCTTCCCTTATGTGTTTGCTGTACTTAATGAGTTCTCTGAGCATCCTTATCACCAGTGTTTTGAACTCTGCTTCTGATAGTTTGCCTATCTCCATTTTGCTTGTTTTTTTCCTGGAGTTTTGATGTGTTCTTTCATTTGGGCCATATTTCTTTGTTTCTCAATTTGGCAGCCCCCCTGTATTTGTTTCTGTCTATTAGGTAGAGTTGCTTTGGCTCCCTGTCTTGGCAGCACCTGTTATGTTGTAACGGGTGGGGTCTTAGGTGTTTGACAGGGTGGGGCATACTCTGCCACTTTGAGGCGCTATATGTGGGGGAGGGGTAGCAGGGGAACAGTGCCTCTTGCTTGGCACTCACCCCCTTTCCAGCCACTTCGCCTACTTCCTGTATGCAATTAGTGCCCATCTAGCTGTTGCCCTGGTGGTGGTTCCCAGAGTGGGTGGGTTTCTGTTAGTTCTAGGACTGTGGAGGCCCTTTAAACAGACTTCCCTGAGAGACTGGCAGTTTCTTCTACTGTCCCAACCCCCACTGGTTTTTACAACCAGAAGTGAGGAGGCTTTATTTTCCTGACGCTGGAACCCTGAGATGCACGGTCTGGCCTGGGGCTGGGATCACTCACTCCCCAGGTGCCCCTCCCAGTTTTCATCTGCCACATGTGAATGTGGCACTGCCCTTTCTGCTGGCTGCCACTGCTGCCTCACTGCCACACTGTGTCCATTCTGCCTCCCATGTCTGCCCCCCCTAACCGCCTGGATGGTATTTCTTCTTTAAATCCTTGGTTGTTGGACTTTAATGCAGGTCGATTTTCTGGCAGTGCTGGTTGGTTTTTGTTTTGAGGTTAGTTGTGATCTTATGGTTGTGCCCAGAGATGAAACATGTCTGGCTATGCCTCTGTCTTGGCTAGAAGTCTGGCTTCCTTTTTCTTCTGATCGTTTTCCTTCACACATTTCAGGAAGCTGTCTCTGCTCTTAGAATGCTTTATATATGCTCAATAGATACATTAAGCCTCTTGGCAAGAATCTTGCCCTTACAACAATGCCCACGACATGCTGGGTGACATTGCAGACTCCTCCGGTTTTGCCATGGTAACGCCTGTGGGGCATTCCTTATTGAACAGTGCCCATTCCTCGATGCCTACAACATCACCTTTCTTGTAGATTGGCATGTATGTGACCAAAGGAACAGCTCCATGTTTTCCAAAATGCCTAGAGAGCATATGGCAGGTACCTCTCCTCTTTCCCTTTGTGTTAGTCATTTTGGTGAATTACTGGAAGATGGTGGTTCCAGCCAAAAGGTCATACAGAGTTTTGTTTTGTTTTAAATCCTCACCCGAGGACATTTTTTCATTGCTTTTAGAGAGAGAGGGAGAGAGAGAAACATGGATGCGAGAAAGAAGCATCTATCAGTTGCCTTCTGTGCATGCCCTGACTGGGGATTGGACGCACCCAGAACGAGGATTAAACCCACAACCTAGAAATGTGCCCTGACCTGGAATTGAACCTGCAACCTTCTGGCTATAGGAATATGCTCCAATCGACCGAGCCACACCAGCCAGGGCTCAGAGTTTTGTATCTTGCTTCGTTACCTAACAAATTAGGAGCATTTTCTATATCGTTACTATTCTTCAAACACATTTAATAGCTGATTTATTTATCTGTGTTCCTATTGACTGTTGAGATGGTTTCCAGTTTTTGGTTCAGCAATAATGTGTGAACATTTCGGTCTTAGAGTTGGTTTGGATTCCATGAGGCAAAGGAGGCCTGCGTAGGACTGGATGGCACACGTAAGACCCACATTTGAGCCTCAGAGCACTACTATGTCCTACTCATGTGTGGTGTTGTCTGTCACTGCCTGGATAGACAGGAGCTCAGCCCCGAATGTGGGTACCAGTGGTATACTAGGTTGCCCTCTAACCCCCGTTTCTGTGTCTTACTTGAAAAGGAATGTGTTGAACTTCATGAGGTGGAGACATTGGGAATTTGTGAAGGCGGGCGTGCGTGACGGGGGTGTTGATGTTAGACGTGCGCTCACGGGGCGAGTGCAGGCTTTGCAGTGCGCGGGGGGCAGCCGCCTGTGGAGAGTGAGTCTGAGAACAGAGACAGGCTCTGACTCGTCTCCAGCCCCTCCCACAGTGTTGCCTGGCAGCTGCTAGGCCCCTTGAAATGGTTCAGTGACATATTTGTGAAATTAGATGAGAAAACAAGATAAATCACGCTCTGCACCGGCTCATGTAGTCGGCATAGTCTAATTCTACTAACATCCGGGATCTAGGACTGCATGCGGGACATGGTGTGTCAGCTTTAGCCGAACCGTCCACATTCCCACACAAAGCTAAAGCCCACGTTAATTGCGTGCGATCTCACCCTTCCCCCAGTCCCAGGTTCCCATCAGCGCAGCTGCTGCCCACCAGCGGGGTGGAGAAGGCTGCCACTTGTGCAGCTGCGAGGTGTGACGGCTGTCACCCTGGCTGTCTCTGGCCCGCTGCTTTTTGCTCCCTCCCAGTCTGGTCTGGCTGTGCAACAGTTTACGTCCCATCCGGGAACAGCAATAAGCAGTCCCATGCTTCCCAGCAGAAGTTGGAGAGGTTAAAAGTATTCTTGCCCTGGCTGGTGTGGCTCAGTGGATTGAGCGTCGGCCTGCAAACCGGAGGGTCGCTGGTTCGGTTCCCCAGTCAGGGCACATGCCTGGGTTGTGGGCTGGGTTCCCGGTGGGGGGTGCACAAGAGGCAACCACACATTGATGTTTCACCCCCCCCTCTTTCTCCTTCCCTTCCCCTCTCTCTAAAAAGAAACTAAAAATCTTTAAAAGTGTTCTTCCCAGGGCCAGGTGTCTTCCACGGGAATGGAGGAGGAGGCTGTCCTGTGCTGTGAGGTCGGTCTGTGGCTGGATTGTGTTCACCTGTATGTATTTTTACTCACTTCGACATGAGGAGGGGATAAGAGCCAGTTCAAGCCTCAGGCCCACCGAGGAGTGAGCTCGAAGGAGCTGCCCAGGAGGTGCCCCCAGTCCTGGGACTGCCATCCTAGCTCCCCCGGGGCTGCCTTGGCACATTCCGCTGGGCAGAGCCAGGTCTGCCCTGAATTATCCAGGTGTGTACAGCCTGCTAGGTGACAGATGGGGCTGCTTGGAGCCTTCCAACCCCATCCTTTCTTTCCCTACCCTCATCCTTTCTCTGCAACAAAGCCAAATAATCCTTTCCATCATGCCCTGGGCTGCTTCCAAGAACATTTGCCTAGAGGCAGTGGGGCCCAGGAGCCCAGAGAGAGCTCCCTTTAGGCTACTTAGCATGCCTGAGTTAAGGGGTCTTGCTCCTCTGGGGGCAAGGACGGAGCAGGGCCTGGGCGCTCTGGTTCACCTTCAGGTGCCCACGCTCTGCCATCACCGCAGCGCTGCAGTGAGAGCGAACCGCCTGGGCTCCTTTCCCCTCGGGCGCTGCGCTGTGCGTGGGGGATGGCCAAGGACAGAACAGGCCCTGGTCTCTGTCCCCATGGTGCCCACTGTCAGGCAGAGAAGAAGAATTAAGCAGTCACAGGGAAGTGTGATGAATGTTTACATGCCATAAATTGGACCTCGCTTGGTTTCTTTGAGGCAAAGGTAATTTAGACTTATTACAACAGCACTGAGGGAGGGCTCAGGACGGACGTGCAATCACTGCTCCTGTGTGCCCATCAGCCCAGGATGGACGGGCCTGACTTAAGATGCTTTGACTTACGATTTTTTGACTTTAAGATGGTGTGAAAGTGATACGAGTTGAGTAGAAAACATACTTTGAAGTTTGAATTATGACCTTTTCCCTAGCTGGGGGGCCACGAGCTGCCGCTCCCAGTCAGGTGCATGACCCCCAGGGGGAACAGCCAACACGCTGCAGTGTGTTCACTGTGCGCAGAGATTTTGCCCAACTGTTGGCTAATGAGAAAGTGCGGAGCACGTTTAAGGTGAAGCTGAGCTATGGCATCTAGTAGGTCAGGTGTAGTAAATGCATTTCCCACTAATGACCTTTTTAACCTGCGATGGCTTCATTGGGATGTGACCCCACCGTAAGTGGAGGAGCATCCGTACTGCCCCATTTCTCGGAGAAGGAAACGGAAGTCCACACAGTTAAGCAACTTGCCTGAGGTCGTATGGCTGATAGGAGAGAGCTGGAAGTTGAATACAGGTAGGGTCTGACTCCAGACTTCCTGTTCTTTATGAGAAAGCTGCAGAAAAGTAAGAAGAAAAATTATCCAAAGGTTCTCTCCCATTAGACCCTACACATTGAGGTGTATCCTCTTCTTCCTTTTAAAATTGCTTTATTATGAACATAACACACTGGGTGAAATCGCATCAAACAAACGTGCAGCTTAACAAATTATTTCAAAGCAAATGCGTGCATAACTATCTCCCAGGCAGAGAAATCAAACTTGGCCTGCACCCCGAGACCCCCTCCCAGCCACAGCCCCCCCCCCCCCCCCCCCCCCCCCCCCCCCCCCCCCCCCCCCCCCCCCCCCCCCCCCCCCCCCCCCCCGGGGACTGTTACTTTCACTTTTACGGTAATCACTTCCTCGCGTTTCTTTTCAGGTTTACCACCTAAGTACATATCCCTAACACTATAATTTAGTACGTTTTGGACTTTCATACAAATTGAAATCACAGCATGCATTGTATATATGCTTTGCGACTGGCTTCTTTTATTCTGCATTATGATAGTGGGATGCACCAGCGTGGTTCAGTGTGTGGGGTAGCTCATTCATTTTCATTGCTGCCTGGTATTCTGTTGTAAAGGTATACTGTGTTGTATTTATCTAGTCTACTATTGATGGATTTGAGTTATTTCCAAACTCTTATGGATGATACTGTTAGGAGCATTCGTACACAGAGACATTTCTTGGTGTCTGCAGGAGAGCTGGCATTTCTGGTGGGCGTACACTCAGGAGCTGAATGGCTGGATGCGCGTTTGAATAGCTAATACCAAGCAGCCTCCTCAAGGGGTCGAACCAGTTAACACTCTCTAGCAGTGGGCGGGAGTTCCTGTTGCTCCACATCCTTGCTAACGCTTGGCATTGTTTGTGTCTTAAGTTTAGCCAATCCGGTGGCTATGTGGTGGCATCTCATTGTGGACCTTGCTTTTTCCTGACACTTAATCATAATGATCAATTTTGCATGTTTATTGGACATTCGAATATCTTTTGCTGTGAAGTGCTTTTTCAAGTTTCTTGCTTATTTTTCTACTGCAGTGTCTGCCTTTTTCTTACTGCTTTGTGGGAGTTTTCTATTTTAGATATAAGCCCTTAGTTGGTTATATATGTAACAAATCACTTCTCTTACTCTGCCTGGCTTGCTTTGGCATTCTTTTTGTTTTTTTCCTTTTTTTTTTTTTAATGCAATAGGCTTTTCATTTTTATTTTTTAATGATTTTATTTATTTATTTTTAGAGAGGGAAAAGGAGGGAGAGAAACTTTAATGTGTGGTTGCCTCTCACATGCCCCTTAGTGGGGACCTGGCCCGCAACCCAGATATGTGCCCTGACTGGGAATTGAACCAGTGACCCTTTGGTTCACAGGTGGGCGCTCAGTCCACTGAGCCACACCAGCCAGGGCTGCTTTGGCATTCTTAATGGAGTCTTTTGTTGGACAAAAGTCCTTAAATTTTTTTTGAGGAAATTAGAGCTCTCTTTATTGAGGTAGACTTTACATAGATAAATTCACAGGTTTTAAGTGTTCAGTTCAATGAGTTTTGACAATTGTATATACTTCTGTAAGCACCATCCTGAATAACATATATGATATTTCCACCATCGCAGAAGGTTCCCTAGTGCCTCTTTCAGTCACTTCTTCACCTGCCTTCTGTAGGTAATCACTTTCTGATTTCTCTCACCGCAGATTAGTTTGCCTGTTCTGGAATTTCATATAGATGGAATAAAAGTGTGTATTCTCTTGTGTCTGACTTCTTTTAGTCAGCATATGGTTTTATTTTTGTTTTTAGATTCACCCATGTGGTTGCATTATCAGCAGTTCATTCCTTTTTATTGCTTAGTAATATTCGTTGAAGTAACAGACCACCATTTATTATTGATGGACATTTGTGTTGTTTATAGACATATACATATATATCTGAATTTAATATTTATTAAATATATATTAAATACATCAATTGTACATTTTAATAATTTAATACTATTTTATAATAGCATTAAATATATTATACTTTTAATTTTAAAGATAATTATAGATTAATATGCAACTGTAAGAAATAATATAGAGATCCTGCACATCTTTTACCCTATTTCCCTTGATAACATTTTGCGAAGCTCTAGTACAATATAAACACCCGGGTGTTACGTTGATACAGTCAACGCACAGAGCATGTCTGTCACCAC
The DNA here is from genome assembly GCA_004026545.1 of Mormoops blainvillei. Taxonomy (NCBI): domain Eukaryota; kingdom Metazoa; phylum Chordata; class Mammalia; order Chiroptera; family Mormoopidae; genus Mormoops; species Mormoops blainvillei. Next base: position 19,057 of record PVJD01011080.1, on the reverse strand, counting down.
ACGGGTCCCAGTAACTGCCCGCTGCCCTCCTGCTCTTAGCCCCTCCTTAACCCGTGGCAACCACTCAGCTGTTCTTCATTTCTGTTAATTGTTCATTTCAAGAATCTTGTAGAAATGGAATCAGATAACATATAACCTTTTGAGATTGGTTTTTTCATTCAGCATAATCCTTTGGAGTTCAGTCAGCTTCTCATAACAGGCTGTTGCAAGTATCGGTAGTTCCTTTTTACTGCTCAGTAGTACTCCAAGCTATGGACGTAGCCCATGTCCTTTGGCCATTGGCCTCTTCACTGATGTCTGGGTTGTTTCCAGGTTTTGACTATTATGAATAAAGAAAGCTATTATAAACGTTTGTGTGCAGATTTTTTTGTGTGAACATTTTCATTTCTCTGAGATAAATGCCAAGGAGGGCAGTTGCTGGATTATATGGTAGTTGCACGTGTAGTTTTTTAAGGAAAGTGCTAAAGTGTTTTCTGGAGTGACTGCTATTTACATTCCTACCAGCAACCCGTGAGCGGTCCAGTTTGCGTCCTTGCTAGCATTCGGCGTTGTCCTAATTTTTTTACTTTAGCCATTCTGATGGCTGTGCAGTTTGGTCTTGTTATGGTTTTAATTTGTATTTTCCTAATAGCTAATAATGTCGAACATCTTTCCATGAGCTTGCCATCTGAACATCATCTTTGGTGAAATGTCTTTTGTCCATATTGTAATTGGAATGTTTGTTTCTGGCTGGTTTTTAAAAAACTTTTTATTGTGGTAAGAGCTATAAAAAAATGCTCATTTTAGCCATTTTAAGTGTATAATTCAGTGGCATTAATTACATTCACACTGTTGTGCAACCATCACCAACTGTTTCCAAAACTTTTCTGTCTTCTCCAACAGAAACTCTTCAACCATTAAGCAGTAGCCTTCTCTCCCACAACTGGTAATTTCTGATCTACTTTCTGCCTCTATGAATTTGCCTATTCTAGATAGTTCACATAAACATCTCTTCCAGGCCCTGTTTTCAGTTCTTTTGGGCATATATGTAAGAATGCAATTGTCATCGCATGATCATGCCATGTTTAGCGTTTTGAGGAATTGTCAAACTGCCGCAGTAGCCGTGTCATTTTTACATTCCTTCCAGCAGCCGAAGAGGGCTCCGACTCCACATCTTGGGTAACAGTTATTTTCATTTGTTCGTTTTTATCCTGATAGGTATGAAGTGGTGTCTTACTGTGGCTTCCATGTGCATTTCCCTAATGACTAATTTTTCATGTGCTTCACAATCACCTCTTCTGTTTTTTGGAGGAGTTTGTGAAGGATTGATGTTAATTAGTCTTTAATTGTTTGGTAGAAGTCACCAGTAAAGTCATCTGGTCCTGAACTTTTCTTTGTTGGGAAGTTTTGTTACTGATTCAATCTCTTGTATGTTACATGTATTATATACTGTAGTCTTAAAAAAAATGTAAGCTAGAAAATGTTACTAAGAAAGTCATAAGAAAGAGAAAATACATTTACTGTTTTTATTGAAAAAAAGTTGGTGTATAAGTGGATCTGGGCAGTTCAAAGCTGTGTTATTCAAGGGTCAGTTGTAGTTAGAGCATGCTTTTTAATATCCATTCTGCCCATCTCTGCCTTTTTACTGACTCGGAGAGTTTAATTTATTTACATTTAAAATAATTACTGATCAAGAGCAATTTATGCCATTTTGCTATTTTCTGCATATCTTATATTTTCTTTGTCTCTCATTCCCCCCATTACTGCCATCTTTTGTGTTTAGCTGATTTTTTTTTTTTTTGTAGTGAACCACCTTGATTCCATTCTCACTTCCATCTGTATATATTCTGTAGATATTTTCTTTGTGATTAACATGAGGGTTATGTTTAACATCCTAAATTTATAAGAGTTCATTTCAAAACTCTGCTCTTATATAGCTTCATCCTCCTCCCTTTATGTTGTTGTTATATATTTATAACTTTTATAATGTATGTATCTTTAAAATTCTGTAGGGAATAAAAAGTGGAGATATAAGCCAAAAGTACAACAATACTTACTTTTATATTTACCCATGTCTTTATCTTACCGGAGATCTTTGTTTCTTTATATGGCTTTGTGTTACTATCTCGTGTCCTTTTATTTCAATCTGAAGAACTGCCCTTGACAGTCTTGAAGGGCATGTCTAACAGTGCTGAACTCCGTCAGCTTTTGTCTGTCTGGGAATGTCTTATTTTTGAGGGACAGTTTTGCTGAATAGAGTTATTGGTTGACAATTTTTTTCCAGCACTTTATAAATGTCTTCTGGCTTCCTTGGTCTCAGATGAAAAACTGGTTGTTAATCTTGCTAAGGATCTCTTGTTTGTGATGAGTTGTTTCTTGCCACTTTTGAGATTCTCTTTGTCTTTGTTATTTAAGGGTTTGATTATAATGTGTCAGTGTGGATCTTTTAAGAGTTTATTCTACTTGGAGTTAATGAAGCTCCTTGGATTTTTAGATTCATAGATTCATGTTTTTCATCAAATTTGGCAAGTTTTTGCTTCAAACATCCTTTCTGCTCCCCCCACCCCTTCTCCTCCTGGGATTTCCACAGTGCATACATTGATCTGCTTGATGGTGCCCCACAGGTTTCTTGGACTTTGTTAACTTCATTTTTTACTTTCTGATCTTTAGACTTGATAATTTCAGCAGTCCTGTCTTAAAGTTTGCTGATTTTATTTCTGCCCGCCCAAATCTGATGTTGAATCCCTCTAGTAAATTTCAGTTATATATTTCAACTGAAGGATTTCTGTGTCTCAGCTGAGTGCTATTAACATGTGATATTAACATATGTTAATGAGATTTCTTTACTCTGGGCAGGGCCATAGCATTGGTTTCCCTCAACCCTTTACTCTCAACCCAGTAGCAGCTACTATCAGGCAAGCCTTAGGTGGTCTCTTGCTACACATGTGTAACCTGGCCATTGGCCAGAGATTTATAAGGAACCCCGACATTGACCTATTGGGCCACCTATCTGCACAACTCTGTTCTGTCCATCGCCCTGTTTTTCAGATCACAGCTGCTTCAGCTGCTCTAAACTCTGACCTTGGCTTCCGCAACTCAGTGGTACTGCCGTACTCTGTTTGGAGTCCAGCTCTTTTAGACGTGATTGGGAACTTGTCCTTGATCAGTCAGGTGGCGGTGTGAGTGATCATGCAGCTGACCTCATGCGCTTCCGTCTTCTCAAGATCATCATCTTACACTGCCCACTGTCCTTGTCTGAATAGTTGTCACACACAAGTGTGCCAGCCATGTGTACACACACATGTATGTGTGTATATATGTAGATGTGTGTATGTGTGTATATTTTTTAGATTTTTAGTTGTTTTTAGTGCCAGCTACCCCATTGTGGTTACGGGCAGAAGTTTCCCTCCTTGTATCTTGACAAAGAGGGTTAAGTGTTGGCAAAGATGTTGATGGGGATGTCAGGCAGCGCCGGCCACTCTCTCTGAGGCCCTGCCTGTGCCCAGTTTCTGTGAGCACTGGAGGAATCCCTGGTCAGGCGCTGCAAGTGCATGGATGTGGTGTCTTACACCCCCCTTTCGTTCGTAGCCCCCAGATGAAAGGACTTTTACCACCTCAGCACTGAGGGCAAGATTCTTTGAATCATGGAAGTCGTTCGCCTTATTGTTGCCAGCAAATGAAGAGTACACCCATTTCCCACAAAAAACCCAGTTTTGCCTGTATTAGCCTGCCCTTTTGCATCAAGGAAGTTAAAAAGGTTGCCCTGTTACCTGGGTGACAGTAGACGGGAACTTAACATTTTCAAAAGCCTCTTCTGGATTCTTCGCTGTCGTGAGTCATTAGCACATGGGCCAGACTCCTGGCCTTGGGCCTGCAGGCAGGAAGCCGCGTAGTAAACTGTGTCCCAGCCGAGGAGGGCACACAAGAGATGTCTTTGTCTTTCACCCCATTAGGACTAAGGCCCGGCCAAGCCAAACACTGAGACCGAGAGTTACTTTCAGACATGCTACGCCTGGCAGGGAACATGAAGCTTGGCGTCTCACCCCGTTCCAGAAGCCCACAGGCAGCTCATTCATTCAGTAGACATTTAATGGTGACTGATACTGAGCGGGGCCCTGTGTGGGGGCCTGGGGATACAGGGTGAGGGGAAGGTTCGCCAAGGACGTGATGTTTGAGTTGGCTCCTAGGGTCAGATCTTGGCTCCAAAGAAAACCAAGGAAATAGGTTTCCATGAACTCATCTTTTCCATGTTTTTATTAGAGTATAAGAACCTACAAACTGAATCTACTTGCTGGAAAGGGACCCAGAAATTTCATTTTGGAGGCTGGGGTGCTGTTTCGAGGGAGACCTCTGGCCTCGTCGCACGCACCCTCACCCACTTGGAACTGGCCCTCTGAGAGCCCAGACCTCGCTGGGCCTCCGCAGGCGACACCGTGGCCGGGCTCCGGCCTCCGAGGAGGGCCGAGGCTCCTGCGGTCTTCCTGCTCCTTTGTCCGAGGGAGAATGGTCTGCGTAGGAGGAGCTGCCCGTGCTGCAGGGTTAGGCGTGGAACTGGACCCCCGCCAGGGTCAGTCCTGGGACCGGACCCTCCCTCTTGTCCTCCTGGCACCCCCAGTCTCGTAGGCAGAGAAGGGGAATTTCTCTTTGGGGTGCCGTGGACTCACCCTGGAGCAGGGACACCGATGGCTGGTGAACATTTGAGGGTCTGTGCGCTCTTTGGATGAGTGAATTCACCGGCCTCAAATAAAGTCTTGTTTTCTCTGAAAACTCAGTTTCTGTTGAAGGGAGGCCTGTGCGGGGCCTGGTGGTCCTGGGACTTCAGAGTCTCTGGGTTTCCAAAGATGACGTCTGGTTTTCTTTTTGTTAGCTTTACAAGTACACCTCTGACTTCTTTCCTCAGTCATGTTCTTGTGAACCCTCAGGCCAAGGGCCCTGGAGGTGGTCAGGGCTGCCCCCCTGCTGGGTGTACCTTTGGGGTTCTCTTTGTCACACTGGTGGATAAAAGCCTCTAGAGTGGGGTCAGGTGCTGCCTAGAACCGTGTGTCGAACACAGTGCTTGTCCTGGTTTCTCCGTCCTCCCTCTCGGCCCTGCACACCAGCTGCACAGCCCTTCCTACCATTTTTCCAAGGTCTCTGGCATGGTGGTGGTGTTTACGTGACAGTGTCCTTCCATGGGCAGGCTTAGATGTTTGAGGAAACAGATTTTTATCTTGAGGGAAGAAAAACCTATGATATGATGATCAGACTTGATTTACTGATTTGAAAATAAAACAATTAGGTCTGGAAAAGATACCTTGGAAGAGGTTCGCTAAGTGGAAATAGGCAGACTACGTGCTACACTGTGTTCTGTCCTTGGAATGGGCTGGTGGAGTCCGGAGGCCGGAGGCTGGCGCGAGAAGCAGCGGGAAGCCTGGTCACCAGCTGTGTGAGTGGGCAGCGGAGGCCAGGGCCGCGCCATCCCCAGGTGGTGGTTACAGCCCCTGCTCTTCCTCTCGCCTCAGGAGAGTGGCTGTGGATGCTAGTCAAGAAAGGGGACACTTTTCTATGAACTGCTGTATTGTACAAAACAAGTAAACTGTTAACACTAAGCAAGGCTCACCAGGGAGTAATGGGACCGAGGTTTAGAAATGGTGCTTAGACTTTCCAGAATGTACCAGAAGGAATGGAGGAGGAGGGGTGGGAGAAAGAAGAGTTCACAGTTGCTTCTGAATCACTGCAAACAAACAAACAAACAATCAAACAAAATCCCCCAAGTAGGTGAGTAAATTGGGAACATATATGAAGATGTGAGCCAGTATTGGCCAAGTGCATCCCAAGCTCCAATAGACCAGACTTTGGAGATGGGTTTTCATGATGCAGAAACTGCTCTGAGCCCTCAGAAGAATGTCTGACCCCTTCCTTCTCGTTCTCCTGGCGCAGGGGGAGGCAGCTGTTCTATAACTGGCCCTTGAAACACTATTACAATCACTTTGTGGTCTCTTTAAAGCTGATTTTTAATTACAAGACCTATTGCATTGTTAAGTTATTAATGCTGACAATTATCTCGGCATTTTCTTATCTTGGTGAAAGTGCAAACAGCAGGGTCGTGCCAGCTCACCCGAGGCTTTGGCCAGCCACGGCTCAGTTTAGCTGGTTCGGCTCAGGAAACGTGGGTGATGGGGGCAAGTTTGCGGAGGCTCTGTGAGTGGGCGGGGGGCCGGGAGAACCAGGCACCCACAGGGGCTTGTTCCGGGGCAGTTGGGGCCTGGCCTCTGTGCAGGGGGCAGGTGGGCTGCATGTGGCTCTTCCCCTCTAACCTAGAAGAAGGTCCCTGTGTTCAGAGCTCACACCTTGAGATGTTATTTTTCCTGGGAGATTGACGGCTCCCAGCAGGGTCAAGAAATGGGGTGCCTCCCTCTACCTCTCTCAACCTGCCCAGCTCTGCTCCGCTCCTCATCCCCCTTCTGCTTTTGTTCCGACCCCCTTCTTCCCTGACCCCTCTCAGCCCACACTGACCTCCTGTGGTGCTCACTGCATGACGGCACTGGCAACAACGCCACCTACCTAAAGAGTAACGATCACTAAGGTGTACCGAGAGCTTACTGTATACCTGCCGCCTTGCTCACAGCAGGCTCTTGGCAAATGTCCACCAGTGCTGGCCGTAGCTGGCCTCACCGTCATGCTGCCTTATGTCCAGCAGGGGGCAGTGTGACTACACCGTAAGGGGCACCCTCCTTCAGCCGCATTCCCAGGAAAAGTGAAGTTTGGACTCTCTGCGGATCCTGGGGGAATGCTGCTTCTGGCTTGGACGGGGGTCCAAGGCTCCCGCAGACAGGGCGAAAGGAGACGCAACTGTTACCCCGCCACCTCCCAGCCCCAGGCACTCCCAACCTCGAGTAGGCTCAACCCATGGTTCCACTGATCCACGGAGGGCAAAAGGCAGGCACGACTTACAGAAATGGCTTTGGTCTCAGCCAAGAACGCTGATCCCATGGCAGGAACTTGGCACCTTATCTCCTTCGAGGTACACAGATGGCTCCCACCCCAGGGTCTGCTCAGGACTCCAAAGGCCGCTTTTTTACTTTAGGAGGGGTTTTTGGTGTCTGGTCCCCAGAAGGACAGGCTGAGAGATCTCCCTGATTAACGTCCATGTGGAGCGTGGACCCTGGGCCCTCAGCACGCCCACGTTGGAGGCTCTAGCTCCGATGAACTTAAAGATTGATGGCTCTGTCCAGCCTCTCGGCTTCAGAAGTGCTTTTGGTTCGGATGTTCAAAGCAGCCCTGAGTTATCTTTGTAGCTTCTCCAGAGTCCTCCGCTATTCTCTAGGCCCCCGTGGCTAGAAATGGCTAACTGGTGCTGACTGCTAATTCCCAGTCCCCCCAACCACCCACCTACCGGTAGCCAGCGGGAGGAGGGCAATCAGGAAGTGTCCGCGCTGTAAAACACCTGCCGTCCAGGGCGATGCCCGTGCTCAAGGCCTCCAGCTCCCTGCCCCTAGGTCTCGCCCTGAACCGACCATTGCCATACAAAGTCGTCAAGTTCGGGGAAGCTGTGTATGTGTGTGCACTCACCCCAGCCCATTCTGAGAAATTGACCTTTCGATGCCTGAGCTGCCTCTGAGGTCGGGAATATTCCCTGATCCCTGACCTGGGGGGTGAGTAGGGGCTGTTTGTGTACTCCGGTTGAAAAAAAAAAAATGACTGGCAGTTTTGAGTACTTTAACACTAACTAGATTCTTCAACTTAATTTCCACAAGAACCCTATGATGTAACTGCTAGATATAACATAATATATGACACTATATATATTTTACATACTATAATGTATGATGTGATATATAGTACGTACTGTATATAATGTCCCCGTTATGTAAGGGAGCACCTGAGGGAGGGGAGGTTATACTGAAGGTCTTTCAGGGAGGACGCCACTGAGCCAGAGGCTTGGGGAAGGGACACGGAAGAGGCCAGCTGAGGAAGTGGAGGCAGTTTCCCATCCCTGTGGCCCCAGCTCTGGTACCCACCTGATTTTGGGGGACGTGGGACCAACCCCACACAATCTTAGGAACAAGAAGGAATGGCTTTGTCCTTCAAGCTCAAGCAAGCTGTTCTACCACACTTTGACCTGATGGACAAATTGACTCCTTGGAGTTGCAGAAGGATGGCAGGGCGGATGGGGACACCGAGGCCAGAAAGTGTGGGGACCTGCCCAGGGTCTCACAACTAGTCAGTAGTGTCCAGTCTGGCTCACTGGCACCTTCCACAAGACCACACCAGTTCTGCCTTTGGACTCCGAACATGTCTGAGAAAGCAGTCCAGTGATACAAGAAGCAAGGAAGTCACTTTCCAAAAAAGTCTAACTTAAAACACGAATTGATTTGTATTTTTTTAAATTGCTAAAACATATGCATGAGAAATTAATTCAAACTCTACCACACGGTAAAGGGTGCAAACTAAGTCTTCATCCCACTTCCTCTCCTCTGATGCAGTCACCGTTCTGTGTATCCTTCCAGGGACGGCTCGTGCATAGGGAGTCATATGTACAAATGTGCCACGTCGTTGAAACGGGGCTCCCTAGCTAAGTCTCATCCGAGGTCCCCAAAGGTGGAAGCCTAGCAAGGGGAGCTTCAGGGAGATGACCTGCATAGCTTGGATGTGGCCTCTGGAGCTGGGGGGCCGGTGTCAGACATACACTTGTAGAGTCTAAACATCCGCTGCAGTGGGGTGGGTGGGGAGAGAAGAGGAGCGGACTGGAAGAGAGACAGAAGTGAGGAGGCGAGACGAGGAGAGAGGCACTTGGAGCCAACTGTGCTTTTGCCAAAAGCAAGGCCGCTCATGCATCCATGTTCTTGTAAACCAGACATGGACCACAGGGGCCAGAAGAGGAAGGAACTCTAAACGCCGACCCCGAATTTCCAGAGAGTGAGGGGGAGAGGAAGTCAGTAAACATCCAGAGGAAGATGCAACCAAAGGCTGGGGTCTCTAAAGAATCCAGAAAAGCACTCATGCGAGGAAGGTTAAATCTCGCGGAAACCAGCTTTCAACGTCAGTTATGACCAGAAAAAGCCCAGGCCAGATGACACTGGTGACAGTCGAATAATATTTTTCCTGCCCTCTTCCTTCTCCTTCGTCCTTCCTGCGTGTTCAGCAGGGTCATCGTGGGTATTGGGACCAGGGACATTTTGGGCGACCACCGCCTCATCACCATGCCCCGAGGGATACCGGAGGCAGGCGGCACGCTAATGTAATCCTTGGTCCACAGTGCAGGAAAAATTAGACCCAGCAGCGGGAAGCCCTACATCCGTCCCCACGGCAGAGAGCCAGGGTCTTAAGCAGATGAAACCACTTGATGGAAGGGAGTTCTTGGCCCTCTTGAGGAAGAAACCTACAACAGTGCCACAAATCTATTTTGGTTGTCATTTAAAACATGAAAAAATTAGCAAGTTCACAAATATCCGTTTATGTTCAACTCTCCCCCAAACACTCCCGGGACCTCGGAAAGCTTTTGGAGCACCCGGTTTGAAACTGCTTCTGTATTCACTCACACCTTTGACAAGGGATAGCTAAGGTCTGAGTCAGAGCTCCAAAAAGAAGTTGCCTTCCCCCCTCTTCTTGTCACGGCATCCAGTGATGCCTCTTGAAGGGTTCAAAAAATGAGGTCCTGATGTCTGTGTCAGGACTTTGAGAACCTTACCTGGTGGCACAACTTTTGCTGAGAATGAGCTCACAGTGCGGCATGAGGGATGAATAAACTCATTAGGAGAGCTAACCGGTGGCCTCGTTGTCACCTAACAGCATTCATTGTGTGTGTGCTTAGAATAATGTCTTTTCTACAAGCCAAATGGGAAAAACGCTCTAATGTATTTCCCCGAGTTGGGTCTGCCACTAATGTAAATTACCTTGCTTAATGGACTTTGGGATTCTGTTATCTATCTGGAAGCTTCCAGGCTCCTGGAGAACCAAATCAAGGGCCATATTCCCCAAGAAGGGAAGGCAGGCTAAAAAGATTTACAGCTGCATGGCCATGATTACTGACGTCTGTTGCGTTTTGCAAACAACTTTCCTGTGGGGGAAGTGAGGCTGTCGGCACTGTTTTTGATGTCACCCTGAAACCGTGACTACCAGGACCCATAGGTCCTCTCCGGAAATCAACCTGCCAGGAAGGTATTGCGCCATGATTCCCCCCACCCCGACCCGGCTGCATGCGGGAGCCCTGCCAAGGCCCTCTGCAACCTGCCCGTCGTTTACTGAGAGCAACGGAAATGGCCGTCGTTGCCACAACCGCAGCTCACACCTGTAGGGCGCTCACAGCTGCCAGAGGGGTCACGGACCTCGTCTATCTGATGAGATGTGGAAACTGAGGCCCAGAGAGGTCAGCCAGGAGGGAGGGCCGGAAACAGAGTGGGGCCCCGGGACCACCTGACTTGCTTCTACTATCTGCTCTCTAACCACTGGGTGGGTTAATTTTATGTGTCAACTTGACTGGGCCACAGGTGCCCAGGTAATTGGGGTATCGATTATGCTGGGTGTTTCTGTGGGAGTGCTTTTGGGTAAGACTACATTTGAATTGGCAGACTGAGTAAAGCAGGTTGTCTTCCTGATGGGCTGCCTCCGATCCACCGCAGGACTGACCAGAACAAAAGGCTAACTCTGCCCCAGCAGGAGAATCCCCCTCCCCATGACCTTTGAACTGGGACACCAGCTCTGCAGGCTTTAGACCCGACAGCCTCTGGAACCATGCGCGCCAATTCTTTACACCTCCCCCCGCCCCCCAACTCATACAACCCCTTTCCCCTCCCGTGGTTACACGACATGCCCCACTGCTGGTCCCCGAGCTGGGTTACCAAAAGGCCACAACTGGCTGTGAGAGTAAAGGTTTAAAAAATTTTTTTAAAATTTATTTTTAATTGTGATAAAATACACATAACAAAATTTACCATCTTGATCATTAAAAAAATTTTTACTTATTTTTAGAGAGAGGGGAAGGGAGGGAGGGAGAGAGGGAGAGAAACATCGATGTGTGAGCGCAACGCCGTCTGGCCGCCTCTCGCACGCCCAGACTGCATCCTGCCGGCGCGTGCCCTGACCAGGAAAGGAACCGGTGGCCTTTTGGTTTGCGGGACGACACCGGACCCACTGAGTCAAGCCAGCCAGGGCCCATCTTGATCATTTTTAAGCGTACAGTTCCGTAGTGTTTAAGTACAGGGGTGGGCAAAGGTAAGTTTGCAGTTGTGAGTATGCAAAACAGTTTATTCTAGCATTATTATTTATTATTATTAACCTACTTTTGCCCGCCCCTGTATATTCACATCGTTGTGTGAAGTTTCAGTTTACGCTGAACTAGATAGGACTTTTTAATACCAGAAGATGAAGCTCATCATCATAGTGAGAAGTGACACCAAAAGTTTTGGGATTTGCCCAAGGTGGCTGGAACACCGCTGTGCCCACCCCCAACCCCTCTTGAGCTTCCGATAACCCGGCCCAGAATCAGCCTTTTATAAAGAGCCATGGTGACGAAACCTTAAATATAGCACCCCTGGGAGCTTACCTGCCGAGCGGAGCAGCAGAGATGTAAGGACCATGTGGGGTGTGACTGCTGGAGCGGGCGGGCAGGGTCTGCCTGGCCGCCGGCAGCCCTGGCTGCAGGGCCCCCCCCCCCCCCCCCCCCCCGCGCCTCCACGCCCTGAGCCTGACTGCCAGGCCTGGCCTGGGGGTGTGCCCGGGAGCCCCAGGCGGCAGCCTGTGGCCACACACGGAGAAACACCCCAGCCCCCTCTAGTGGCCCCGCCCAGTCCCCCATCCCTCTGGTAATCCGAGAGACACCTCTGGGTCCTCTGTCTTGACCCGTTTTTCTCAGAGACCAGGAGAGGGCAGAGGCCACGGCAGGGACAGCTGGGGGAGAGCCAGCTCCCAGGCGCCGGCGCGAGCCCTGCTCAGAAGGTTCCATCTGAGCAGCTCGGCCCCATCCAGGTCTGGGCGGCCTGGGTCTGGCCTGCTCTCAGCACCCCTCACCCCGCCCCCCGCCCCCACCTTGCTTTCTGCACTGGGGCCACAGGGACGTCACAAGCACCAAGCCCAGACTCCACACAGCGCCTCTCTCACTGCCCAGAGCACCCTTTTCTTCGCTCCTCTAACTAACTGGCCCCTTCCACACACCCTTCATGTCCCAGCCTAAATTGTGCAGATGGCCTTTCTCTGTTCGCCGCACCCCTGCCCTGGCCAAGGGCGGGACCCTGGTGCACACCTGCGAGGTACTGTGTTTTTCCCAGACACCACGATTCCTGTAGTTATTAAGCACTCATTGGTGAGGGTGTTGGCTGAATGTCTCCCACTTTTGTGAGACCACCTACCGGCAGGCTGTGGAGGGGCGCGGCCTCCTGGGGGCGCGGCCTCCTGGGGGGCGTGGCCTCCTGGGGAGCGGCACTGGTGCAGCGCTGGCTGTCTAGGCCTCAGGAGGGGAGGCGCAAGGCTCCCGGCTGTGTTGAGAGACATTGGAGACAGACAGCCCTAGGGAAGACGCAGGGATTGGCCTCAGTTCTCTCGTATGGAGCGTTTTCTGGTGAGGTCAGGCTTTGCTGACCACACACGGGCCGTGTGATGATCCGGGAATTTAGATCCTCTGATGGAGATCTGGAAGTCTGGCACCCCGAGCAAGTCACAACCTGGCAAAAAGCCATGACCTGGCGAGTCCCAGGAGCAAGGAAGAGGATTAGCCATCAGAGACAGCTGCTCCACCCAGGGCTACAGGTCCCTGCAGCCTGCAAGGCTCATATGTTTGACAGGAGGATGGAGCGGGGAGAGGCAGAGGAGGGGGAGGTGGGAGGGTGGGGAGGTGTGTACCGGACCGCGCAGAGATCCGCCTGGCCTCTCGGTCACTGGGACGGGCAGGGGTCAGGCGCGCACCAAGCGCCAGGCTCCCCCTAGAGGCACAGGGCGGGCCCCGGGCCAGGGGCAGGCAGCCTTTTGGCCCGGGCCTCACATTCACAGCCACCTCTTCACATTTAGACTTCAGGGATTATTCCAAGTGAGGTTTTAATGTTAAAAGCAGCGATTTGTGAAGTGTAAGCCTTTGAAACAGGCCATAGCTTTTATAGCTCTATCCTGGCGTGTCCCTGGTTTTTAATGTCTCGGAGGCCTAGAAAAGCGGAAGCGGTCCAGACCGCTGGGCCGGCGGTGGGCAGCCTGACGGGGAGGGCCCTTCTCAGGGACGGAGCCCAGTCCCGAGCCGCCCGCGTTGCTGGTAGCGCACCTGGCGGGCTCCGTGCAGCCCTGCCCAGGCCAGCAGGTCTCCCTTGCTGGGAGAACCTACGCATGTTTCTGTCGCCTCTTCTTCACCCCAAGGGTGAGGGAGGGGTTCCCATCCGGGGTGATGGGGATGGCTGAACACACAACATCGGACCCCGGACGGATGAGAGAGCCAGCAGTTCATCAGTCATGTACACTCACAGCCTGAGGAGGGCGGGCACAGCGTACCTTGCAGGGCCACTCGGGTTTGTGTGTGGGGACAGAGTGAGCAAGCGGGGCAGTGGGAGCAGGCTGTGTGGTGCCAGGAGGGGGAGGGGCCCCGGTTCCAGTGGGAGGATGCAATTGGCTTATTTGTATAATTCCATGCGCTGGCAGAGAGCTGAAATCCCCCCTTCAGGGACAAGCAGAACTGGGCCTGGTGCCTGGGACTAGGAGGCTTGTTGGCTGGGGGACCTTATCTGTGGGAGCAGAGTGGGGAGGGGCTGATGCTTAGGCCATTCGAGGACCTTCCGGTTTCACCGGCTTTCCCCCGGGTGGGGGCAGCGCCTTATATTAGGCCCTGATTTAGGCCTCATACCAAGAGAGACATAATGGACTTAGAGCTCCTGCCCCAAGTGCAGGGTGAGGAGACAGACGGAGATGGAGCAGACAGCCCCGTGTTCAGGGAGCTCAGTGAGAGCCAGTAGGGGCTCATGGGAGACTGCCAGGGGCAGGGGGGTGTCAGTCAGGGAGACCGCTGAAAGTTTCCTCTCGTTGGCACGTTCCCATGGGTACTTCTTGAGGCTGACCCCGCTGTGTTCTAGTGGAGGACAGCCTCATTTTTCTGATTTGATGGGTGTCCTTGGGCCAGGGGTCCTAAGGTTAGGAGCCCAGATACCCAGAGGGCAGACTGGCCCTGGCTTCTGGGAGGCTGGAAACCCCACAGAGTGTCCTCGGTTTTCCCTGTGTCCGCCCTTCCCCCCAAATCCTGAAACTCTTGAAACTCTGGATCCTCAGGGAGAATGGAGGTGTGGTGGGCCAGACAGAGATTCATTCTTTTTTTTTTATTCCTTACCCAAGGATATATTTTTATTGATTTTAGAGAGAGGATGGGGCTGGCAGGGAGAGGGAGAGAGAGGGAGAGAAACATCAATGTGTAAGAAGAACATCGATCGTTTGCCTCTTGTACACGCCCGGACCAGGGATGGGACCTGCAACCTTTTGGTGTGTGGGGCAATGCTCCAACCAACCGAGCCACCCAGCCAGGGCCAGAGATCCATTCTGATGCCATATCAGGGGTGACCAGAGAGGACTGAAGACATTAAGATCCTTCCTGAATATTCCACTGTGTGCAGGACCCCCAAGAATACTGCATGACTCTAGGGAGGGAAAGAGGCCTCCCTGAAACCTGACGTATGTCGGGTTTCCCATCAGCCTTGGTGAGTGGCATGCTTGTGAAACGCTGCATGCTCATTTTCTTTCTATGTAATTTGTCTTAGAAAATTTGGGAAACATGGGGAGGTACAAAGACAGGCAACCTCACCCAGGACCCCCAGCCAGAGGTAAGCACTATCGCCACTGTGCTGCCTGCTCCGCCAGTCCCAGTTTGCACGCAGTTAGACGTGGGCACGTCCAGCTTCCAGGACGGGGATCCCACTGTAGGGTGTTTCACTCGCTGCCTTTGATTGAAGAGCTATTCAATATTCCACTCATCTGGCCTGCAGTCACAGCACCACTTCCCCTGTTACGGGCCGTCTGGATTGTTTCCGGTTTTTGGCTGTTATTAGTAATGTTGCGCTAAATGTCCTTGTGCGTCAATCTTTGTGTATGTCACTGGTGAATTGATTTGTCAAGTGTCACCCTGAAAAGACCCCGCTTGCGAGTGGAGGAGGTGTCCAGACCCAGAGGTCCAAAACCTGAGGCGAACACCTGTTTTCAGATCTTTCTCCCATTCAGCGAGGGTGGTCGGAGCGTGTGCTAGGTGAGAGCTGAGCTTCTTCTTCCCTGTGTGATCTCGTCCACTTCTTCCCCGTAACCTTGTAAGGTGGGCCCGTTCCTGCGTCCAGTTGGCAAATGAAGGAACTGAGGCACAGACAGAGCCGGTTAATTGCCCAAAGCCACAGAGTCAGTAAGTGGCGTCACTGGAACTTAAAGACAAAACAAACAAAAGCAAGTGACCCACTTAGTGCAGAGGGGTGGTTCTGACTCGCAGGCAGATCCGACGTCTCCGGCAGGCTGGCTCCCGCACCCGCCTCGGCCTGGCCACACTTCGCTCTCCCCGCCGCATTTCACACGCCCTGTCCTTTGGGCGGGAGTTCAGAGCACTCCCAATTCAGGACTGTTGAGCCTGACGCTTCCTCCGCATTTGTCTAGCTCCAAGCTGCCGTCTGCCTCCACCTACCACAGCTGAAGCTGCGAGAAGGAGCTGTGAAAATGCCCCTGGAGCAGCCATGTCACGCCCTGGAGGGGGCCTGCTGTGACTCACTGCTGGGCTCTGAGCCTCTGGAAACTTTCCTCCTGGCAAGGGGGTCACTGTGGCCAGTGGAGTTTTGTAAGCCCAAGTCCTTGCCCGAGCTACTCCCAGGAGAAAGGACGCCCCGTGGTGCTTCTGGAGGACCCCCCGCCCGCCCCCCCGCGGCCTCCCAGGGACTAGGCCCCACAGCCTCCTCCACAGATGCTCTGAGGACAGAGGTCTAGACTTCAGGCAGCACTCGTAAATCCTCAGTCACCACCGTTCACTCTGTGCTGTCCTCCATTCCAGGGTCCTGCAAAGCTCCTGGACCACCTTCTGGAATATTCTTTCTAACAAAGCTTGAGGTGCTGATGAAGAAAATGCAAAACGAGACCACAGTGCTGGAGAGTGTGTGTATGGGGGGTTGAATTGTGGCCCCTAAAAAGGTATGTTTAAATTCTAACCCTTGGTACTTTAGAATGAGATATTATTTGGGAATAATTTGCAGATGTAATTAGTTGAGATGGGGTAATGCTGGATTAGGGTGAACCCTAAATCCAAGGATGGGGGACACATAGGGAAGACATCCATGTGACAGTGGAGACAGAAACTGGAGCGATGTGTCCATAAACCAAGGAACGCCAAGGGCTGCTGGCAACCGCCGGAAGCCAGAGGCGGCAAGAAGGATTGGATTTCAGACTCCAGCTTCCAGAACACTGAGAGAAGACATTGCTGTTGTTTCAAGTTGCCCGCCTGTGAATTGGGGTGAATTGGGGTGTTGGCCCACCTGAGGCACCCTCATTTCTGCAGGTTGCAAACGTGTCCTCAAGAGAGGAAGGAAGAGTTTCGAGAGCTGAGTTTTCTACCCAAAATCTGAACAAAAGAAAACATGCTCGCAGCACAGCCCCTGACCTTGCACTCTTGGCCTTCATGCTCTCTCCCTGGGGCCTCCTCATCCCTGCAGTACTCTGACCAGCGTGGGCCAGGTGGCGCCCATCTGAGGTCCCAGGACTGGTCTGGCAGAGGAGTTTTCGTAGTTATGGGGTCTGTGCTGAGAGGGAGTTTGTGCGTCCAAACCCAAGAGTGTAAAGTAATTGCCTTTAAATTACTTTCTACAACTCTCCCCTTTTTTCTTTTTTAACCAGAAAGTACAAACTGTTATGCATAGAGTCACAGGAGAATGGGGGACTACCTGAGTCTCACGTGCTTCCCTTTCTCTCAATCTCAAAGGAACTTGGAGACCAGGCGCACCGGCCGTGGGGGGCGGGGAGCCCAGGCCATTTGTACCGATGAGGAAGAAAGCTGGGTCGGGTCCATGTGGACTCAGCCACCACCCCCAAAGCCTCGGCCAGCTTACTTAAAGCATATTGGGGGGAGAAGGTCCCCTCCCTGAAGCCAGCAAGCAACCTGAATGGTGGGGCTCAGAGGAAACATTTTTATCTCCCCCTTTCTTCTTTTGCTATTTGTCATATTTGAAAACCCTTCAATCCCCTTCAGAGTTCAGACCTTATGGGCGTTGACAGCATTACTTCCTTGATGGTTGTGGCATGCCTGCTCCCTCTGAACTGTAAGCTCCAGGGGGGCAGGGTTTGCCCCTTGTTCCACTGCTGTGTCCCCAAGGCCGAGACCATGCCTGGCACACGGCAGGTGCTCAGAAAACATTTATTGAACCAATAAATTGGAAAAAGATTGCTGCTTTACAGAGCAATCTGATCGTGAGCCCAAATCCATGTGGAAGGGGACTGGGAGGACCGGACTCTTTGCGGAGAAAAAGAGTCATCAATACTGATACTTACGGTGCCTTCATCTTCTGCAAAGCACCTCCCCAGACCCAGGGCGGGTAGAGCAGGTGATATGATCACCATGTGACTGATGGGAAAACTGGGGCTGCATGCGGTGAAGTGACTTGCCCACGATGACACAGGGTGGGGTCAGGACTGGGACAGGGACGCACTGTCCTGCCTGGAGTCCATGCCTTGTAGCCTGGATCAGTGGAAAAATGGTTCTTCTTAATTTTCACACTGAACGGAAAACAGCTGGCTCATCCAGTGTTTTTTAAAATGTGTTCCAAGAACTTTAGGCCCTCAGGAAACTTTGTGACAAGTTTGTAAACCCTGGTCTCTCTCACAGAGGACACAGTGGAATGCGTCACACACTTACCTGAATTTCTGAGCAGTCCTGCAGCAGGGGGCCCATTTAACTTCCTCGAGTACCTTGTTTCTCTATGATTTTGCACCTTAGAAGCCTTCCTCCCTCCGCCTTCCGTCATTTTTTAGTAATAAACGAACATCCTGCCACAGACAACCTGTTGGCCCTCAGTTCTTTGGTTTCTGCTTTACAAGAAGAGTCCTCATCCCCCGTTTGCGAATGAGAAATACCGTGGAGGGTAGGAGGGCACGGGGCAGAAACCTCTTGGCTGGGGCCTCGGACCTGGCAGCAATGCTGGGCTTTAATGCTTGGCGCTCCTCTGGGAAGGACGGCTCGGGTCCCTAGCAGGGTGGGTGCCCCGGGGAGCCGAGAGCATGCGCAATGCTGCGGGAAAGCGCCAGCTCCTGTGGCGGCAGCCGTCCTCCGTCCCCGAGCCGCGGGGAGCAGCCTGGGCGGTTAGTTACTTGCTTCTCCTGAATGGCACTGCCCGCCCCACCCGCGGCTCCCGGCCCGATGACATTACCGCTCTCCACTCAGACTCATTCAAGCTTGTTTGATGCTTCTCCAAAGAACTCCATCTGCCTCCCGCACCATTCCTGGCAGGTGGCTCGGAGGGCTCTCCAAAGGCCCCTGAATACCAGGAAGTGTCTTCCACAGAACTGACTTGGCTTTTGTGTCATATTTCTGTCTCCCTGTTGTGTATTTGTCACAATCACAGACATTTGTGTGAAAATGGACTCCATGTTTTCAGGGGCTCATCTGCTCAGGCTGCCCGGAGAGGAGGCGCTGGGGGGCAATCTGCCACCCCGACACCCACCTACGCGGTTCCCAGGTGAGGTTTTTCTGACCTCTGAGAGAGGGGGATGCCATCCGGCCTGGATTTATGGCCAGTGGGGCCTCCCTGGACCACAGGAGCATCTGCTTCGAATTGAAACCACGTCGCTCGGTCTCCCAGCGTATGTCCAGGCCTGGGCCCAGCCTCGCGGCTGCGCGCGGGATGCCTGGCCGGAGGGTGCGGCCGCCTGCTGGGCTGGGAAGGGCTGCCGGGGAGGCCTGGGACCAGACCAGACGACTGTTAACAGGCCAGCTGGGTTAGAGATGAGACGCAGAAAAGCCGAGAGGTGTCAGACCTGGGCGAGAGCCAGCAGAGGTCTGACCAAAGAAGCAATCTCTTTTGCCGTCCGCGTGAGCAGGGCGCCGTCGCCTCCATGTGGTGTTCTCAGGACTGGTGTTGCGGACTGAATGTTTGTCTCCCCCAAATCCGTGTGTTGAAGCCCT
>PVJD01011079.1:0-48812 GCA_004026545.1 Mormoops blainvillei | reverse complement strand
ATACTGTTATTAAATCATTGAAAGCATATTGATAAAATATGCCTGAAAGCTATAGTCCTGTAATTTATAATACAAATTACATTGCTATTGACAAATGGCAATTTAATCCTGCAATTAACTTTAACAATTTAAATTTCTGTTGTGTTTTTTTTTTAAGCAAAATCTTGAAAGACAGTAATGCTGTGCTAGGCTAGTCAGCAGTGCTAGCTTTCTTTAAAAGCAGTTCCCATCCTCTTTGTATTTCCTTGCATAGATCTATTCTATCTATCTACAGAACAAACAGTAAAACTAGGGTCTTTCACACTGACATCCAACCCCTCGAGAATCCTGAGATGAAAGGGACTCCTGTACCTGAAGTGCCCTTGATATGAGAAGAGTGAATGACAGCTTAGGCGAGGTCAAAGAATGTGAACTTCAGTATCAGAATGACACATGTTTCTATTTAACTTCTATCACTTACTGGCTCTTTGACATGGGGTAAACACAGTTTCTTCACGGAACCTTAGCTTCTTTGTTTGCAAAATGGAGAAAAATAGCACTTATTTTGGAAAAGGAGAGGTAACAACCATGTGCCCAGGCTCAGGTTTACAACTCATATCCATTCAGCCCATGTCCTATGTCCCCCTTCAAAAAAATGAGACATTCCATGTGCTGAGGTCTTTTTTCCATTTTCCTTTGGGGGGAACCTCTATTTTTGACTCTGATCAGATTATGGGAGTGTTCACTAGCAGGAACAATCAAATATCCATTTCTTCATACACATATGAATAATTTACTTTCTCACTTGGGAAGCACATGAACACTGGGCAGTAAAAAGAAAAGTTAGAAATAGTTATTCATAAAGGGGCTTTCTGGTTGGCTTTGTTAATACCTGGCTATGAAACTGTTATAGCAATAGAGCAGAGAAAGAGCAAAAGGATAATAAAGGCTCCTGACTTTGGAGATCCATAGATTTTATGCAAATGTATATGAACCTATCAAAAATATAATAAAGGACTGAAAGAATTATTATACAGAATATATTAACCAGATAAAAGAAGCATAAGCATTAATGAACCTAACCATATATCCTCAAAATATATAAACAAACAAGTAACTGAACTAAGGGGAGACGTACATAAATCAACTGTTTATTTGGAGATTTAAAGCACACTCTCCAGAAAACAACAAAATAAGGTGACAAAAAGGATAAAAGATATGAAAATATTAAGAACATGATTTAAATAGTTTTATTTAATAGACAAGTAAAGAACTTTATCTCCTATAACCACTGAATACATATTCTAATCAAGTACATATGGAACATTCATAAAAGTTGATTATATACTCACCAAACAGAGAAAACATTAATAAATTCCAAAGATTCATCATCATTCAGACTATAATCTCTAACAAAAGTATAATAAAATCAGAAATGATTCATAAAAGGAGAACGAAGCTACCACAATTGGTCTGGAAATGACAAAAAAATTCTATCTCTAAACAACTCTGGCTAAAGAGAAAATCTTAAGATAAATGAGAAAACACTTAAGTGGCATTTAAAATAGCACACTTAAAAATGTGTGGGCACAGATAACTTATAACATAAAGAATAACTTGATGCTTTATGTGCTTTTATCTGACAACAAAAATGATTGGAAAACAAGTGAGCTAAACATTTAAACTAAAAAATTTAGTACATCCAAACACACAAAAAATGAAAAAAATAACAAAGATAAGGTCAGCAATTACTGAAGAAAAAAAGATATAATTAATAAAAATAAAAAGTTGGTTTTCTGAGAAAATTATTAAAATAGAAAAACTTTAAACAAATAAACAGAAAGAGAGAGAATGCCACCAATGGAAAGTGAGAGACACAAAAGAGAAAGAAGAAAAAATAAAATGTCTATAAAAACAATTGTATGATAAACAATTGTATGAAATTTCAAATCCAAACAAAACTATATGAGAAGTAGAAAATGTCTAAATTAGAGCAAAAGGAAATAAAAATTTAAAATAGATAATTAATTATATAATATAATAAAGATTTTCTTAAAAAACAAAAAAGCTAGATTTTTTTTCACCCAGTCCCTCAACTCCTCTCCCACCTGGCAATCATCAGTTTGTTCTTGGTATGTACAAGTTTGTTTTTGTTTTTTTTGCACACTTATTTGTTTTTTTAGATTTCACATATATGTGGAATCATATGATATTTGTTCTCTGTCTGCTTATTTCACTTAACATAATACCCTATAGGCCATCCATGTTGTTGCAAATGGATAAATAGGTACAAATTGGCAATTACAGAATAGTCATGGGGATGTAAAGTTCTGCATGGGGAATAAATTCAATAATATTACAGTAACTATGTATGGTGTTGGGGAATGCCAGACTTACTGGGGGATCACTTCATATATTTTATAAATGTCTAATCACTGAGCTCATGAGACAAATGAATAGGGAATAATTCCTAAATGGTTAAAACCATGTGAAGGCAGATTTAAACTCTATAGTAATGAAAAAAAAGAAAGAAAGAAAGAAAGAAAACCGAAACACTGAGCCATCAATGAACACTCATGAGATTGGCAAAATTTAAATTTGGTTGATTCCAAGTATTGGACAGCAAGTGGGAAATATGGAATCTCAAGGATCGCTGGTGGGAGTCTAAACTATTAGTACAAAATAATGGAAAGCAACTTGGTCATACTTAGAGCAATTAATTAAACATAAAGCCTGAAGTCCTGGATGTATATTTGGAGAAACATTTTCATAGATCTAGGAAGGGGTCTGAACAAGAATGTTTATCTCAGTAATGTTTATGTTGGCATAAAATTGAAGCCAATCTATATGTTCACCAATATGAGAACAGATAAGAGAAATGTGCTGGAGAAATCCTGAAGAATATTATGCAGGTTATTAGAAGAACTGAATTAAATGTTAATATACTGAATAAATAGATTCTAAATACTATACTCAATGTAAAAATAAGAAACAGAACACTTACATAACATGATACACAAAACAGTATTATTATACAAAAACAGATACATATTTAAGAATGCTTATTTAACATATTAATATAATGATTTTGTATGGGTAGGAATAAGGGAAGTAAATGAGGAAAAAATTAAAAAAGAGCCCATGCACAGATCAAGGGTGAACATGGGCCACAACATGAATTATGATTCAATCTTCTGCTCCCATTGTTAAAGAAGTATTAAAACAAACAAACAAACAACAAAATAAAGCCACCTGGCTGGTGCAGCTCCCTGGATTGAGTGTCCGCCTGTGAACCAAAGTGTCGATGGTTTGAATCCCCACATGCCTGGGTTGAGGGCCAGGTTTCCCATAGGGGGCACATGAGAGGCAATCACACATTGATGTTTCTCTCCCTCTCTTTCTCCCTCCCTTCCCTTCTGTCTAAAAATAAAATAAACAAAGTCTTAAAAAACGAACAAATAAAAAAGAAGCCACAGTGTTAGTATACCCCAAGACCAAGAATTCATGGTCGAGTAACCAAACTTAAAACTGCCCTGATTTCCCCCAAATGCTGACTCTTAACTTAAACAAAACTTAAGCTTTATTTGTGTCAATGTGACCTCACAGCCTCCTAGGTAATCAGCCGCTACAGAAGAGTAACTTTATTCAATGGAAAAAAATGAAAATTTTAGTAATCAAGCACAATAAAAAATGTACTTACTCATTCATGCTTTGTAAACTGAGCTGTCATTACTGAGTCTAGTTTCTTAAAATTTTTAATTGGAAGTCTCTGTGTTCTTTTCTTCCTTTTTATTGACTTTGTTGGGGTGACACTGGTTAACAAAATTATATAGGTTTCAGGTGCCCCATTTCACAACACATCATCTGTACATGTATTGTGTGTTCACCACCCCAGTCAAGCCTGCAGCCATCACTATTTAGTCCCCCTATACTTTTCTCCACCTCCCTTCACCAACTTCCCCCACCCCCTGGCAATCACCATACTATTGTCCATGTCCAAGAGCTCTTTCTCTTTTTTTGCTTTTTTGCTTTATCCATGTTCTTGAATAGAGCTCAGATATGATTAGACAAATGTAAAACGTTTTGTATACAGTGCTCTGGTTAAAGAAAAGACCCAAGCTTGGCTCAACTAACTCAAGATTTCTAACTATTGTTACTGTAATTGATGAGAGGGTCCTCAAATATCTGAAATCTAGGAAGACCCATCTCTGATTCCCAGAGACTCAGCATGTGATCTACAGACATACCTTGGAGATATTGTGGCTTCTATTTCAAACCACCACAATAAAGTGAATCATAATTGTCTTGACTTCAATTTATTTTAAAAAATGTAATATCTGTGAAGCACAATAAAGTAAAGTACAATGAAATGAGGTATGCCTAAATGTTATACTTCCAAGTATTTCAACCTGAGAGTCCTTCTCAAATTAGGTGTGGAGTCAGAGACAAAGCCAGTTCTCTTCGCTGCTCCCCTGGAAGCAGGTGTTGAGAATTCCAAAACTGCTAAATCTGAAGAGCCCTGTTAAATTATTCTGTTTTAATGATCCCTAATCCTGACTGTGCCTCAGAGTTATTCACACCCTTCAGGGGTCAAAACCCTTTATCAGCTGTATTGAGAAAGACTATCCAACGATGAGGACTATACATCTGTTTCTGATAAGCTCTTTTGGTGATTCTAATGTATTAAGACAGGTATTGTAGGACTGGTTATTGAGAACCACTCATCTGTTTTACCTTCCACTCAGTGCAAGGAATTCTCCCAGTAGCTGTCCAGTTCTTTCTAGAGAGATTCAAAGAACAATGGAAGAGTAAACTGTCTACAATTTGAGCAAAGGTGCAATCTTATATTCTTGCTATACACTTCAAGCCCTTCCATGATTAGTTACAGTAACCAAACTTAACTAATTGCCCCTTCTCTATGCAATCAAGTTTGTTGGAGACAACAGGGAGATAATTTTGCTTAACTCCAACCAATGTTCTGTTAATGACAAGTATAACAAACAGCCATTAGGAAGAAGAGTAACTAGCCTTTTGGGGGCATCTGGATAGGAATAATTAGAAACTAGGTTTGCTTCTTCTTGTCCTTAGCCTGCTAATGACATTTTGTCTAATAGGGGTATTGGCTCCTTTAGAAGACATCAATAATAGACTTTGAATATTTAAAATGCACATTAAAAATGAAACTATTTTGACAGATTTACTCAAATTGTATGCAAATGTAATGCATATTTAATGCAAATATACATGTGGTTGTCTTAACTATTTCCTATGCTTCACTGTGCCCCTTAGTAAAATGCTAATAGCTCATCTGTGCTTCCTTATCATATTCAGCAATTGTTAATATAACTTGTGGGTTCCACACAATGGCTAAAATAAAAGAAATTAAAGCAAAGGTCCCTGACCTTGAGAATATTAAAATCTAGCTGTGGAAAAAATATGCTCCCCAAACCACCCAAATAGGCTATTCATGAATTAGTTATCTTGCTTAATGACACCATTCACAGGCCTCTGGGGACCAAGAGGAAATACCAAAATTTTTCCCAGACTCCTTTCTCACCTCATGTTTATATCAAATAAGTCACCAAGCACAAGTTATCTTTCAAATCAACTCCCTTTTCCCTCTTCCAAGACTTTTTTTCTTAGTTCAGTTGAGTTGGAAAGAATTGGGTAAGTGTAAAAACATCTTACTGGTTTCTGTGCCCTCACCTTTGACCCATGCCCTATTTCTGCTACCGGAATCATCTTGGCAAAACTCATGGCTGACCCATGCTTAGAATTCTTCAATGACTTTCTAAATAAAACCCCAAATCCTTTGCATAACATTCAAGCATTTCATAATTGTTCCCTAACTGGCTCTTTTCGCATTTTTTGACTTGCATCCTGTTCTCAGGTCATAAGTCAATGTTCGTAGTTCCTTTTTGCACCAACAATTAAGCTTCTATTAATGACAATATTTCTGCCTGTAATGGCTTCCCCTGAAACCCTCTCTCTTCCTCTTATCTACTTGGTGAACTCCCATTCATTCCACAGGAGTCAGTTCTAATGATTACTCTTACTAATATTGTCACATCACTCCCCCAAGTAGAGATAGGTGGGCTGGTTCTTAATATTTCCAAAGCATTCCAAGAATACCTCATATCATTTATTCTTTTGTTGAAATGGAGATAAAAAGGAAATCATATGTAACTCTAATAATATGTTCCTTCCTTTTTGTATGTCCTCTTCTGTAGTAACAAGACCCTTCCAATCTTTACATCCAACCAAAATAACATGGGGAGCTAGCTTAAACCATACATGTACCCCAAATAACCCAGAGTAACAAACTCTTAGTAACCCCCCTATTATTCTGTAACTTCTGTTGTTCAGTACTATGGGGCAAGAGAGAATAGAGCCTGCAGTTCATTTCTGAACTTCACAACTTCAACTAACACTATTGCCAGCACCATATCACCATTGCTGCCACCATGACCACTACTATTGTCCTTGGGGATCTTTGCCACACAAAGCCACTGCTACTGATGAAATTTTTCTCTATCTCTTGAGGGTTGAGGCAGGGGCAGGATATGAATATTTATTTCCTATAGGCCCCCATTAGACCATATAGTTCTTCAGAGTATAGGCTAGGCTTTTTTTTTCCCTCTACTTTCTCAGGACCTAGCAGAAAGCCTTGCACCTACTAGGTGCATTCATTGGATGCTTGATGGATGCATGGATGGGTGGGTGGGTGGGTGGACGGATGGATGGATATTAATAAAATATAAAGCAACTGGAGAGTAGTTCCGAAACTCCTGGTATAAAGATTTTTTTTTTTCCTACACTGATGGGGTCACACCTCTAAGAGATTTGATTAGAAGGAAAGAATCTCTGTGGCATCAGATAATTAAGGAGAGACAGAATGGATGAGATTTGAGGTGGATCTTACAAAAATAGGATTTAAATAGGTAGACAGAATTAAAGAAAGAATTAAGCTAAATATATAAGTGAATATAATACTGTAGAGGGCAAAGGCTATATTGAGTATTACCAGGAATATGCAGGATCAAGAGAAACTATAAGCAAGTGTCTTGACCGCTAGGTTGAGGAATCAATGTTGGTCTGGGATTGGTGGCCTATGTAAGAAACTGGGGCAATGATGTCAGTATTTAAAGACTTGATACACAAATCTTATATTTTTATTTCTAAAATCAGGGGAGAGTAAATTATACTAAATCTATTATATAAGCAGACAGTTATGTCCTCTGTTTATCATAATTAATATACCACCAGATATCCCAAAGGTGCTGAAAAGTACCTTTTGAGTTCTGTAGAGTAGGATCCCTTTATTGTAACTGAAATGTGTGCTCTATGAGTGCATTATGATTATTGTTTCACAGACAGCAAGAGCAACTCTGTACAAGAGAGAAGAGTAGAAACTGAAGGCTATCTAATAAATTGAACCTGCAAGAAAATATGGAAAAGTGGAATGTAATTTCCCAAAGGGAATTGGTAGTCAGTTAACAGCTCAAAGCCAAATATCATTAAATTTTAAATGGTTATAAATGATTACCTTGGTTTTACATTTAATTTGAAGAAAAAGTGCCTTGAATTACCCCCAGATGCTGTATGTGAACCCCAATTCAAAAATAATTCATTAAAAAAATCATTGTTAATTGAATTACTTTAATATCTCACAGGAAATCTTTTTCAAGTGTTGGCCTTTCAAAGCACTAACACCAAGTAGTAGGTGGACAGAAATACAATTAAGAATGGGGATTATGCCTTATTCACTTATTTTTAAGTGAATCTTAAAACTTAATATTACTGACAAATTTATCACTAACTTAAATCTAAAAATACATGAAATAAATTTATCTATGAAATGTGGAGAGTGTCCTAAAATGCAGTTATTTATATTATAAAGAATAAGTCAAATTATCTGAAAGGAATATCAATAAAAAAGGGAAATTTTCTGGTCAAGATGGCAGCATAGGTAAACACAGCTTGCCTTCTCACACAGCTACATCAAAATTACAACTCAGTTATAGAACAACCATCACTCAGAACCAGCAGAAACTGAGTTGAATGGAAATCTGACGACTATGGAATTAAAGAAACCACATCCATTCAGATTGGTAGGAGGGGGTGGAGATGGGGGACAGGCTGATCCTACATCCACCTGTGGTGGATACATCTTTGGGAGGGATATCTCAGGAATGACGAGTCCCAGCCCCACACCAGGCCCCCCAGCCCAGGGTTCCAGTGCCTGAAAGATAATTCCCCATAACTTCTGGCTACAAAAACCAGCAGGGATTGAGTCAGTGGAAGAAATTACTGGAGTCCCAAGCAGTTCCTCTTAAGGAAGCCACACATGCACTTACTCTGACTTATTCCTTGTGAGTTCCAGTACTGGGGTAGCAGCTTGAAAGGCACCAGTGGCATAGAGGGAGGAAATGGAGTGTCTGACATGAAGGTAAGAGCTGAGGTCAGCTTTCTCCCAGACAGAAAGGCAGGCAGAGCCACAGAGCTGTCAGGAGGATACCATTACTGAGTCTCCATCAACCTGGCTAACACTGTTTCCCAGCCCCCCACCCCACCCTGTAGATGCCCTGAGACTTCACCCCACCCAACTCACAGCTGTTAACAGTAGCTTTTACATATGAATGGCTGGTCTTGGCTCATGTTTCACAGTCTCCTAAGTCCTCCCAAACAAGCAACAGCTGGCCTCAGAGGCCGCAGCCCTTGTACCTTTTGATAAGTGGTCCCAGGCACGGTACTAGCAGCAGCCAGCCTAGATTCACAGCTTGGCTTTGCCTGGGAATCTCTAAGCCCAGCACAAGTAGCAGCCAACTGAAATTGCTGGGTGGCCCTGGAAAAACATGGGTGAGGGTTATCCTTGGCCTGTGCCACCCAGGAAACCCCAGGGCATGCACACCAAGTGGACAGCTACAGACAATGTTGTAACACCTCCAACCTGCCCCTGCACAGCTGATCCACCATGGAGGGAAGATTTTTGTGGTCAATGGTCATACCGAATGTTTACAACTGAGTGACCTGGGTAAATCCCCCTCATTGACCTACCAATAGCAATCAAAGCTCAACTACAAGAGAAGAGTGAATTCAACCCACACATGGGCACACCTTGAGCACCCAGCTTGGGCAATAGGGGAGGTTATACCACTGGGCCTTACAGGCCATCTACTACATTAGGCCATGCTACCAAGACAGGGAGTCATAGCAGCTCTACCTAATACATAGAAACAAACACAGGGAGGCTACCAAAATGAAAAGACAAAGAACCATGGCCCAAATGAAAGAACAGATCAAAACTCTACAAAAAGAACTAAATAAAATGGAGAAAAACAGTCTAACAGATGCAGAGTTCAAAACACTGCTTATAAGGTTGCTTGAGGAACTTAGTGAAGAGTGAAGATCTCAACAGCATGAAAAAGATCCAATCAGAAACAAAGGGTACACTAATTGAAATATGGAACAATTTACAGGGAAACAACACTAGAGTGAATAAAGCCGAAAATCAAATAAATGATGTGGAACATAAGGAAGCAAAAAACATCCAATCGGAACAGGAAGTAGAAAAAAGAATCCAAAGAAACGAGGATAATATATGCAGCTTCTAGGACAACTTCAAGAAGTCCAACATTTGCATCATATTGGTGCTAGAAGGAGAAGAGAAAGAGCAATAAACTGGAAATCTATCTGAAAATATAGTGAAAGAAAACTTCTCTAATTTGGTGAAGGAAATAGACATGCAAGTCCAGGAAGCATAGACAGTCCTCAACAAGATAGATGCAAAGGGGCCTTCTCCAAGACACATTATAATTTAAATGGCAAAGGTTAAAGTTAAAGAGAGAAACTTAAAAGCAGCAAGAGAAAAGAAGTTAGTTACCTACAGGGGAATTCCTGTAAGACTGTCAGCTGATTTCCTCAAAGAAACTTTGCAGGCTAGAGGGGATTGGAAAGAAATATTCTAAGTCATGAAAAGCAGGAATCTACAGCCAACACTACTCTACCCAACAAAGCTATCATTTAGAATCAAAGGGCAGATAAAGAGCTTTCCAGACAAGAAAAAAACTAAAGGAGTTCATCATCACCAAACCATTATTATGTGAAATGTAAAGGAATTTATTTAAGAAAAAAGAAGATCAAAACTATGAACAATAAAATGACAATAAATACATATCTATTGACAATCTAATCTAAAAAGTAAACTAAGCAAACAAGAAGAGCCAAGACAGAACCATGGATACAGAGGCATTTTAATTTTTGCTGGTTGGGAAGGGTTTATAGGGGAATGGGTAAAGAGGTGAGGGGATTAAGAAGCACAAATAGGTAGTTGCAGTATAGTCATGGGGATGGAAAATACAATATAGGAAATGGAGCAGCCAAAGAACTTAAATGCATTATCTATGGACATGAACAATGGTGTGGGGATTGCCTGAGGGAATGGGAGGTGCTTGGTGGAAGGGGGCAAAGGGGGAAGAATTGGAACATCTGTAATAGCATCATCAATAAAATACAATTTAAAAATAGAAAAAGGAATTAATTTCTGCAGTGCAGTCATTGATAGTTTTCAATATGACTATAATCAATTAATAAGTTACATTCAGGATTTTTCTACTTTATTTATCACAGAAAGACCTGTTAATTGTCCATTACAAACATCTACTGCACATCCATTTCCATACTGCAATTTAGACCAAGTCTTTGTAGAAAATGAAAACAATATAAAATATGCAGAGAACATTCTTATTCCTTCAGGCTCAGGATGAGTTAAGAATCTCTGAGAATATTATACAAATACAAAAGTGTTTTCCATTTAGACTATTTAGGTTAGGCTTTCAGCACCTTGACTCTTGGATAAATAGTCGATCCAAATTTATTTTCACTAGATGCCAAGTTAGTGTGCAGCTAATTCTACCAAGGATATTCTCCACTGACCCACCCTACTGGCTGCTTAAATTTTCAGTTTTAGTCAAAATAATATTAAAAGGAATGTTCACGTTCTGGACATTATATTAGACCTTGTACTGAAGAGCACTTTGGGCTGGGCTATATAGCTAATTCATTAATTTCAGTTAGTTACACAATCAAGCCTGGTGGTTACAATTCAATTAATCATTTTCTAATATGTATTGATTGGTAAGATTAGACAGACATCATTCATTTTTTAAAAGTAGGCAGAGCCACAGTCTCCCTGTTGGTCTATATAAACTATGAACATGACAATTTTCCCAGAAGAAATGATTTTTGGATTTATTTCACCAGATTGTCTAATTGTCATTCAGGCTCACTAAGGCATGCTGATACCTCATTCTGCCAAGGTATCATGATCTTGCAGGGCATATATAAATCTTTTTTAACAGCAGAGTAAGTAAGACAGTCCCCATCTTAACATTCTACTTGTTCTTCGGTACACGAAAATTAGCACTAGTACCTTTTCCTATTGGAAAGAAGGATCTAGTGATTTGTTTTTCATATGTCCCTTATTAATCAAGAACTAGGGAAAGTCTCAACCTCAAGCACCCACACTTCATAGTGTATCCTCCTTGGTGTCTACTGTGCCCTATTTTTGTAGGACAGTTTGGACACTCTAAGAACTAATTTGTAGATTTCTGAGCTGGGACAGCACTGTATAAATTCAGAATGCCATAACTGAAGAGTTATAGATAAACTCTTTTTATCATTCCAGGAGGAACTGTTTTTATGATAGTGGTGGTGTATGCTTTATTTATTTGTCTCTTAGGTTCAACTGTTCTAAAATTAGAACTAATATCAGTCCTCAGATTACCCCTATTAGGAGTATCTTTGTTTATAAAATCCAGGAGAACATTGCTTCACTGTGAGAAATTTCACTTGACCCCATTAGTATGTAACAGTTTTTCTTATACACTTTCCTTATACAGTCAAAATACACTAATGATCATCGAAAAAGGAAAATAATAATCAAGTAGTTTTCTTTGCCCTGTGTACAATTCCTTCTAGTAAGACAAATTTATTACAGATTATAATTATTTGATCATGTTGTTACATTTTCTAAGAAAATTACTTAATCTGAATTATGTCTAGTAAAGACTACTTAATACAATCATTTGTTGCCAAGAATTATTTACTTAAAAGTAGAATTTGCTGAAAAGCATAACATCATTTTTACTTATGCCACCAAAGGTAATTTTGTAATTAGTAACTTGTTTTCAGAAGCATGTTTTCACATAATGCTGATAACCCAGGTCTAAATTGCCCTTTCCATGCGGGACCCAAGGGCACTTTATAAATCATTGTATTTAAGTCTCTACTTACACCCGTTCACACCCACATATAAACTACAATAGGGTATATTTAAAGAGGCCATTTAATACTAGGATAACTACTGCGCGGTATTCTCCATTAAGGTGAAATGAAGCAAAGTTTTAACAGATGCTCAGAAACAATGACACCAGTTGAGGTAACAAAGAAAAAAAATGTCATCTCCAATTAATATGACAGGAAAGGTTTAACAGGAAGAAATATAATTACTCATTTGGATTTTGGCCAGGATACCTGAACTAATACCCTTTGCAATGGGGAAACTTTCTCTAAAGCTTTAAAAAACTTGTCAACGGAAGAACTGTGACTGACTATCTCAGCTAAAACTGAGTTTTCAGAGAAAAAAAGACAGATAGAAATGCTCTCCATCACCACGTTAATTTTATTTATTGTCTAATCATACTCCAATCAAAAACACACACATGCATGTGTCCAGAAGTTAAGGATGAGAGGGATCAGAAAAATTAGACTATGGGCAGTTAATTAAAAGCCAGAGAAAGGAAAGGAGACTAGAATTACTGGACTGACATATAGGAAAATAGTTGATAATGATTTAAAGTAACCAGATATCCATTTGTTTTCCAGTCCTGTACTTTATTCCCATATCAAGCATTATTGTAAAGATAATGCTAACAAGTTAACTATGAAAACAACAATGGCCTACTTGGAAAGGACCTTAGGAATTATCCCTGGTTTTCTGAAGGAGAAACTGAGGTGCAGAGAATAGAGGCATGTGCCCAAGATGACAGAGAGCTAAAGATAATGCCACCCTATACTCATTCATTCCTATAGGGGAAATTACATGATTATGACTAAGGCCCTTGCACACTTCAGGTAATTCTAACCTTTATCAAATGTTCAGAATTGTTTAGTCCTGTGGGGTGAAAGCCAGGGAGATTTGTGTGCACGTGTTTATATGGCTAGAGAGTAATCACCTTTCCACCTTATTTGCAGGATCAAAAACTACTCTCCATACTTCTGACTAACAGATGGTGGGGAGAGCATGAAAGCACAAAGTGACACGAGGAATAAATTGGAGAGAAACATTCATAATAACTATGATTAGAAGAATTGAGCACAGTCCGTAGGAAAATACATGCCTGCCAAATCCAATTCCACTTTTACTTCAACCTCCTCTTCCACCTCCCTAAATATAACACTCAGGGTCCTTAAACACTGGCTTGGAATTAAAATGGATTGTTTGCAGCTGCTCACATGCAGGCTTATTGGGTTGGCCCCACCCACTGTTTACATGTGGCTTGCCTTCCCAGCCTTAGTTCTTGACAGGGAAGGCCATTTGAGAAACAACAGGACAGCAAACTGAACAGAACGCATTTTATGAGCCAGCTTGATCCTCATCCATGGGCTGAGAGCTCATAGCGTTAAGCCATTAGCCCCACTGCCTGGTTTTTAAAGAACTTGCTATCTTTGGTTATCCCCCTAACAGTGGTAGCTGCAGGATTCAGGCCTTTTGCTTCTTCAATTTAGTTTCTCTCAAGTTTCGCTTTCCTTCTGCCCATCTTCTATGAATTCTGTGATGACTGAGTAGAATTTTAGAACTCAAGATGAATAGGGTACTGCATGATGTCTGATTGTAGCAATGACTAATAATATTTAAAACCCTGTTTTTAAGCAAGTGAGAATGAAATTGTTTTTGCATCTGGCCGAGTGTAGCCAAAGGGCGAGTCCTGAGATTAGGCTGCTGGGCTGAGGTGCCTCACAGATGCTGCTGACTGCAATGGGAAAGGCCCGGTCTGCTGTGGAGGGGGCTCTACGTCTTTGAAGAATAAGGGGCACCTCAGCCTAATTGGTACTTCACTTAGCACAATTCCCCTAGCAGGTGAGAGTATAATTAGTATATATCTCTGGTTGAAAGTTAAAAATAGTTTTGCCCCTAGCAGACAAAAAAATTAATAAAATAAGTTTTAAGCAAGCCCTGATTTACAGGTACTCACAGTGAAATGACATCTGGACAGGCGTACTGATATCGTTGCAAATAAGACGAAGCATTATAAATGCTCTGCTTACAAAATGTTATACTGGGATGGGCTTGACATTGCCCTAAACTTGCTCAGTAAAATAAGAGGAAAAACATACCATGTTTTTCCTAGTTCTAAATTGTGGTGTTAATAGCCACATATTTGGATGCTAATAAAGTCCTTTTAATATTTTTTCTTTTTCTTTATTTTTATTGTTGATTCAATTACAGATGTCCCCATCACCCTCCCTTTTGCCCCTGTCCTCCCAGCCCCTGCTCCCCCTGCCTCTGGCTCTCCCTGTTCCAGTACCTCCTTCTTTCAAGAATGGCGATCACTCCATTTCAGAATCAATTACAGGAATTGGTTAAGCTGGATGAAGTGCTCAGGCTGTACCCTAAGTTAACCATTTTATTTCAGAGCTTTAAATAATTGTGCAACAAGATCTGAGCCTATAGATATAAGAAAAAGGAAATATTCTTGGCTTCCAACACTAGGGTTATTTTTGTTTTTGTTTTTTTGTTTTTAATAGAGAAAACCTTACTGAGATAAAGTGAATAAAAAGTTGGTCACGTAACCTGTGAATATTAACCCAAGTACATGTCATGGGAAATCACAGTATTAGGTGTGGAAGGCATAATAACGAAAAGGAACAATTTGGTATCCTCCTACAGAGGTTGGACTCCAGCCATCTGCTTCCATAGCCCTGTGAGCTCGCTTCTCTCATAGGCACAGGCCTATCGCATTCTATTGTCGGTTTGTCTTTTCTTCCAGCTGGACTGTGAGTTCCTTCATGAGGTTTTGATAGCTTTCATCTTTGTACAATAGCTTCACAATTTTACCATTATTACTGCCACATCGGGGAGGTACCTAAGTTAAAGAGTGTTGAGTGGGTAACTCTCACTCTTTTTTGTGGGTGAAAACTAGAAGCAATGATCGTCAGGATTTCCTTAATCTCACACCCAGAGAATGAGGATTAGGTAGTTAGGCCATATTCCTACAGGGGATTGTGATGAGAACAGTCTGGTTTGGGAGGACACAGTGTATTCATTCAAAAATATTTGCTCAGTCTAACTACCCTAGAGAACTATAAAGCTATGTGCAGTAGACTCACACACTGTCCTTGGTAAATCACAGTCTAATGGCAAAGACATATAATAATGCCAGATTTGTCTCTGCCTAGTGGTATGCACTGGTGCTATGGTAAAACCTACTCTTATTTGAAATGGCTCCTGAAAGCCACTTGTTAAATACTAAACTACTTTACCATACTATTTTACTACTTTACTAAACTACTACTTTTTTGTCAAACCATTAGTTTATTGACATTAGCCATAAGGGGAGGAAAATCAGCAAACATTATAAATCTGGGACTTTTTTTCTTTCACCAGAGAGAGTCAGTCAGTAACCCACCACTGGCTGTAGAAGTGTATGTCTGACTCCATGTCTCTCTGTCTCCTTTCCTCATCCATGCTTACTTTCTCCTTTAGGAGGTGATAATATAAAACAGAAGTATATTTATAAGAGACTTTATTTAAAAAGGTTTTATGTCTAAAATTTTTAAAAATGTTCATGAATGGAACTTTTAATAATTTTATAAAACAAAGTCAATAAAATAAAATTCCTTTTTTCTTTTCTTTCACATGTACTGTACCCTAATACATATAAAATACAAACAAATGATGTTTAGTTCATGCATAATGCCTTATATATAATAATATTCCATAAATATATATTGACTAGAATTGAATAAAATAAAATTGAATTAAATTAAACTTAATTGAATTGAAATGAATATGCTGGACTAATTTAACATGTGCAATAATGCAAGATACTTATTTTTGTATTGAAGTAAAACTATCTTTAGTACTAAAATATTTCTTCTCGTGGGCAAAAATTATTTGTGCTTATTATTTATGAAGCTATGTGGGTCTGCTGTGAATGATACACAGTTTTTCCATGAACTGAGCTTATCTTGGTAACCCATGCCAATTTATATCTTAGATTAAAACATTTATAGTGCTTAAAAGCAATAAAACTGTAATTCTAAAGTATTTTCCAGCCTGAACTTCATACTTCCCTGAACCTTACCTTGCTTTGATTTGATGTTTATTTATTTTATATGCAGTTCTTGATTTATATGCATTACCATGGTCTCTACTTCTTCCACATTTTGGAGTAATTTTTACTGTATTTTACCCTCATCAGTACATGGGAGATTCTGTGAGGCTCCATGCTATAGTGTGGTAGAGAAGAAGAGACTCATTTTACACCTGGAGCTAATATAAAATATTATTGAATGTAAACTGCCCTTTTTAAAAATTAAAAATAAATAAATAAATAAAATGTCAAAAAAAAAAGGAATAGAGACCACTGGGTCTGAAAGACTTGGACTAAAATTCTAACTGGTAGAGTTTGATCAAATTACTCATCTCCTCTATCCCTTAAATTCTTCATCAGCGAAGTAGGTGTGAAAAAGTACCTATATTACAGAGATGTGTGGTGATGAAATGAAGTGATGAATGTAGAAATTTTAACATAGCAGTATGCACATATGTAGTTAAAGCTGTATAAATGTTTGCAACTAAAACACATGTATAAGCAATAAAAGAGAGGAAAATCTGAACTCCAACTATTTTCAAGGTCAACAA
The DNA here is from genome assembly GCA_004026545.1 of Mormoops blainvillei. Classification (NCBI taxonomy): domain Eukaryota; kingdom Metazoa; phylum Chordata; class Mammalia; order Chiroptera; family Mormoopidae; genus Mormoops; species Mormoops blainvillei. The sequence continues at coordinate 31,906 of PVJD01011079.1, read as the reverse complement.
TATATCTACTGAAAAGGCAAAACAATGAGATGTAATTGGGGGGCATTCTAAAAACTTAGAACTAGGAAAAGAAAAAAATGATATAGTATTTCTAAGAATGGTTCTGGGGGAGAAAAATAATAATTACTTGTATTAATTGGACATCTATGTGCCAGACACTTTTCTAGTGCTTCACATGAATGAGCCATTTCATCTACACAGCAGCCCTCTGAGGTAGATAAGATACCCTGGCACATATTCCCACTTAGAGATGTGAAAATTAAATTGGACAGAAGGTCTTCTCCAAGGTCTTGTCCAATTAAGTGGTGGAGCAGTTTTGAATCTTTAATGCAGGCAATAACTTTAGAATATCTCATCTTTAGAGTATATAATATATGCATATATATGATATATATATATCTAACATATATATTTAACAAACACATAATGTTTATTTATATGTTCTGTCCTAGCCTTTTCCAGAAAAGAATTAATTTATTTAATATTTATAATAACCCTATGATATAGGTACTATTATTATCCTCATTTTATAAATGAGATAACTATAACTGGGGCACAGATAGGTTAAATAGCTTGTGCAAGGTCACACTGCTAGCACACGACAGCTGGACTCAAACACAGGCAGTCTGGCTCCCGAATCAGCTAACTAGATGACTGCTCTACACTCCAGTTAAAAGTGATTTTAACAGTCCGGTTCCATCAGCCAAGGATGTAACCTATTGTAAAAATAATTAGGTGGACAAAATTTCTCTGTGTATAAAAAAATCCTGTAGTTATTATAATCTGGTTATGATTTGTGTTTCTACATTGCTCTGCTTGCAGATTACTTGAGTATTTTAACATTTTAATTCCTATAACTCAGCTACATTTCTCAAAGGTAAATAGTAAACTGGCATTCTGGCTTTATATTTTATTCTCTTCTGAGCTTGATTAATGTGAGTCATCTCCTGGGAGATCACGTTTCTGAATCTGACGGACTTTTGACCATATTTTTAAAACGTGAAAATTCCATAAGGTAATACCAAACTATGAGGCCTTTAAGCTTTGAATACTTTTTCCCCTGTAAGTATTGCTCCTCTAAATCTCTATTCACCATGAAAATGAAAATCTCTTTTCTTATCTGTATTATTACTGCTCGAAGAAGACTTAAAAGAAAAATTTAAAAAGATATTTTAAATAGTTAACATTCAGCTTGTTGTTAAATTTAATTAATTCTGAGTGGATAAGTCCAATACATTGGTTAAAACCTGTTTCTTGGACGGTTGACTGCTTTTAATTGTGTACATTGTCTCTCTATCTAGGCTTAGAGACTTAATCATTCTAGTTCTAAGGATTTGTTTTGGAGCCAAACAACCTTCCACTAAACTCTAGAATAATCCCTTCTCTAAAGCGTGCCCTCCATCTGTGTTTTAAGTTAAAAAATTTCCCCTTCCATCTGCTAAAGTCAATGGCTATAATGCCAAGCAGCAGGTAGAACCAATGTACTGGCTCCAAACCGAATCCTGAAAATGAACCTGGCCTCCCTGCTGCAGAATCATCTGTGTTTGCTCATCTGCCTCCATTAATCTCTAGGGAATAAGAACAAGAAACACTGTATCAGAAAAAGGGGGGCATTTTTCTAATTAATTGAAAACAATAACAGCATAAAAGTCATCAGCCTTTTGTCTACACAAGGATAGCTTTGCAAAACAAGAAAATAACAATGCCACGGGTACAGCTCCCATGTTAGATGGGGAAGTGCATAAACGCACACATACACCTACCCCTTACAACACATACCTCAAAATTCCAACACAGAAATTTATCTTAAAGGACAGAATTACCATGTGCCAAGTTATTGATTTGAGTTATGGAAAGAGAGGGTGCAATGATAAGTACATAAAAATAAAAATCAAGAGGTTCTTTAAATCTAGGACTGAAATTTCATGTTTCCATTACAAAATTAATTTCTCTTCGAATGACCATTGGAAACACCATGTTTTATTCCTGAAATGCCTTAATCCTTCATTAATTAGAAGCTCAGGAGGTGTCAGCATGTTCACATTGTCTCTTCCAGCTGCTTGATGTTTTAAAGTCATAAGTCGTTCTTCTGTTCTTGTATCCAATAGTTAAATAAAGAAATTGCTCCTGGACACCGTTAGGGGCACATGTAAAGCATACATATTGTCTCCCCTCCTTTCTGATTGTGTATTTTCACACAATGTGCATATTCAAAGGGGCCTTTTTGCTACAAGTTTTTCTAGTGAAAGATCAGTAATTGAAAACAAAACAGGAAATAAGCTGAGGAAAAAGGCAAATTTCTTCTGCTCGTTCCAACACAATTTTCCTTGAATTTTGCCTTTATTCAAAAATACAGGCTTAAGTACTATTTACCAGTCATTGAACGTTTAGCAAGCTTTTTCATTTTTTCCCCCTTCTCCTGACTCATAATTCTGACTCCCTCCTGTAGGTTTTATTCTTCACTCTCACGTATCATCTCATTTATTCACATTGTTCCCTCCCCATTCCTGTCCTCCTGAAGGTAAGCAATGACTGGAATTGCCCTGAACTCTTCATACTTCTAACTTGATTATAAGATAATTTTATTGTTTTTATTTGTTTTTTTGTTTTTCATTTTTTTCAAATGTATTCAGCCATCTCCTCCTCTTTCTCCAAACTTCATCTCATGGTATTAATGTGTTATTTTATGTTTATCCTTTTTATTTCTCTTACTATATTTCTTTCATTCCTTTAATTTTTTTAATTCCACTAATAGCACGTTATATGCCAGCAGGTAATAATATATTTTGGATTTATGTCTAAATTTACATTTAGCCATGCCAGGTAGCTCAGCTGTTGTAGCATCATCCTGATACTTCAAAGATGTGGGTTTGATTCCCAGTCAGGGCATATAATGAGAATCAATCAGTGAATGTATAAATAAGTGGAACAACTAATTGAGGTCTCTTTTTCTCTCTCAAATCAATAAAGAATTTTTTTTTTAAATTATAAATTACATTTAAACCATTACCTGTATAAAATGCAAGAATATTTCAAATGTGCTATTTGGCTTCTAAACACCAAGAGCGCAAGGGGTGAAACCAATATATTTAGTCCATGATATCTATATTTATTTAGTCAGCATCATATCTATACTTTGAATGGTAACTATGAAAGTGGTAAAAGAAAAATAGGATATGGAGACTTAAAGGAAGATGTTGGTTCGCTGATGATTGCGACTCTTTCCTCCAGCTCTCGGTCTCTCATTTCTTTTCTTTGATTTTTCCCCCTTTTATAATTTTTTCTTTCTCATGTCATTTAAATAGTTTTTAAAAACTGTTTAATGTCTATCATGTTTCTAACTTGTTTTTACACTCTTACTTTTTATTCGGTTCTCTTTATTTGTCTATTTCAGGGAAGCACAGGATGTAGTAGCCAGGCCATTTGGTAGGGGTAAAATGACATTTAAAAGTGTGGATTTCCTTTATACACTTATGTTTGAAGGTATCTCATTTTTATAAATGAATAACTAAATTGATACCCTTTTTGGTTCATATCTTAGAGCATGATATTTAAAGAAATAATAATTTAGAAGATGTATATATGTATCTTTCTTAATAAATACACTTTAAATACTGCTAATATCATTAAAGTTCACAATTCATCCTAAATATTAAATTGTTGATAAAATACAACCTGATAAGTTTAGCCTCAACCCTGATTTTATATTTTATATCTCCTATGATTGCAAGAAGAGATGAACAAAGGAGAGAAACAAAACAGATGACATCAATAGGTATCCCCAAGATTACATTCTGCTATTTAAATTATTTATATACTAAATCAGGTTGTGTGTTTTCTTCTCCCATGTTCAATCCACATATGATATAATCCAAAGAGTAAGAGTTCTGGAAAGAGAAGCTTAAGTTAAAATCCCAACTCTGCCACTTAATAGTTTTATTACCTTGAATAAGTTGCTATGACTCCCTGTCTTGGTAGTGTGGCCTAATGTGGTAGGTGTCCTGTAGGGTCTAGTGGCACAGCCTCCCCTACCACCCAAGCTGGGTACTTGAGGTACACCCTCCTCTTCTAGTTGAGCCTTAATTGCTGTTGGCAGGTCAATGGGAGGGATTTACCAGGCCAGTCAGCTGAAAAGATTGGCTGTGACTACTGACCACCAATCTCCACCCTCCATGGAGGATCAGCTTAAAGAAACAGGGTGGTGGCGCTCTGAATCCAAGGGCAGATCAAGAATTTACCAGACAAGAAAAAACTAAAGGAATACTTCATCACTGAACACTTATTATATGAAATGTTTAAGGGACTTACTTAAGGAAAAGAAGATCAAAACTATGAATGATGCAATAGCAATAAATTCATATTTATCAACAACTGAATCTCAAAAACAAACTAAGAAGAACAGACATAGAATCATGAAAATGGAGAGCATTTTGGTGGTTGCTAGGTAGGAGTGGTGTGTGAAGGAATGGGTGAGGAGGTGAGGTAACTACAAAGTACAAATAGGTAGTTACAAATAGCCATGAGGATGTGATGTACAGTATAGGAAATGGAGTAGCCAAAGAACTTACTTATACACATGACCCATGGACATGAACAGTGGTGTGGAGATTGCCTGAGGGAATGGGCAGTCTTGGGTGTAGGTGGGCAAAAGGAGAAACATTGTGACAACTACAATAACATAATCAATAAAATATAATTTAAAGAAGGATTAGAAAGGAAGAAATAAATGTATCATTGTTAGACAATGTAATTGTATATGAAAAAATCCAAAGGCACCTTGAGATAAATATTCCTTTAAATATATAATGTTATCAAGGTCACTGTGTACAAGATCAATACATGCACACATGCAATAAAAATACAATATAGCAAAATAAAATAAAAATAAAATATCCATTAAAAATGCAAAAAATGTCAAGTATCTAGGCATACCTCTACAAATGTTATATAATACTTCTACACAGAAAGCCCTACATAATTATTGAAAAAAAACTAAAAATACTCAAATAGAAATAAATCTGTTTATGAATTGGAAGACCTAATATTATAAAGATGTAAATTTTCCCAAAATTAATCCATAGGTTCAATGCAACTGCAAATGAAAATCTTAACAAAGGTGTGTGTTTGTTCTTGTGTGTTTGTGTGTATTTATACATTGAAGAGGTGGCTTTAAATTTTATTTAAATTGAAAAGGCTTCAAAATAGCCAAGAACTATAATTTCTTGAAAAAAATATCAAAGAACCTATGCAATTATGTATACAGTCTTATAGGGATACAATAATTAAGTCATGGTATCATGCAAAAAAAGAAAAGATAAGTAAACCAATGAAAAAAAGAGGTAATCCAGAGATAAACCCAAACACAAATGAAGAAAAGATTACTTTTTCAATAAATGGTCTGGGTCAATTGGATATCCATAAGCAAAAAGAAATGAACTTTGACTCTAATATCACATAAGAAAATTAATATAAATTGGATTGAGGATAAAAATATAAAAGTCAAAATAAAGATTCAGATGTTTAAATATAAGTAAATACATTCTTGATCTTGGGATAGGAAAGCATTTATCAAATAGAACCACTAAAAGCATTAATCATAGAAAGTAAGATTAAAAATTGGACTTCTCTTTATCAACAGCTACCATTAAGAGAATAAAAACTGTTAGAGATGTTAGCTAATGCTTCTACAGCAATCATATTACAATATAAATCAATCAAATCAATATTTTTGCACTTTAGACTTACATACTCTTGTATGTCAAACACATATTTTAAACAGGGATAAAACAGAAAAAAAAAGGCAAGTTATAAAGTGGGAAAATTCATATAACTGACAACACCATTGTAGTTGTTAACTGCTGTGTAACAAATTACTCTGTAATTAATGGTATAAAACTCCATTATAATATATTAATGTATTCAGTTGTTAGAAATTTAGAAGTGACACAGTGGGGATAGCTTGTCACTGATGCTCAACATCTGGGACCTCAGCTGAGAAGACTTGAAGGCAGAGAATGTCTAGATGGTTGGGGGCCACATGAGTTCCTGGTGCCTGGACTGGCGTTGTATTGCCTAAATGTGACCTCATCATGCTGATAGCATCATCAAGGTGGTAGAACTTCTTACATGATGGCTTAGGGCTCATAGGTTTGCATGGTGGCACAAGTGTTCCAGAAAACAAATTGGAAGCTATATTATTATTTATACACTAGCATCAAAGATCACATGGTATTATTTTGACCATGTTGTACTGGTCAGAGTAATTATAAGCTCAACTGAAATCAAAGGTAGAAAACAAAGATCTCACCTCAAAGCAGGAGAAATGTCAGTACATTTTATGGTCATTTATTTAAACTACCCAGCCTCATATATAGAACACACAAAATGCTCCTTGTATATCATTATGACAAAGACAGGCAATCCAAAAAAGAAAAGAAAATAGCCCAAAGACTTCAAATTATAGGAGAGTAAATTACTGTTATACTTTATATGAACTCTATTAACCTACTTGTATATTCAGAGATTTTTAAAAAAGATATTAGATAATCCATAATTTTAAAGTGCTAATAGAAGAGATTATTACTTGCTGGATGTGAAGAATGCATAGAATTTGAAGGGGTGGAAAAGGGAAATGATTTAATGTCTAACCTCTTCTCCCAGGTAAAGATGGGCATTTGCAGCTATGATCTGTGCTTGAGATGGGCATTTGCAGCTATGATCTGTGCTTGAGAATTAATGTTGAGCAAGTATTGATAAGTCGCCTAACCAGGTTTCATGGTTTCCCCTTTCTGGAGAAAGCCCCATTTTCAGGGACATGCCCCATACACACAATTAAAGCAGAAGCAGCATGTACACATAACATAACTCTCCTTCAGTATAAATGATAGATTAAAAGTGGGGTCAGTATTTAAGCTAGGATAATCATCTCTTCCTGTAGTTGGACCAGTTGGTTATTGTGAAAAGCCTGCGTGTCATCTTTCTTTGTCTGACTGAGGAGACTGGGAACCAGAAATCTCACAAGCTACTTCCAGCCATATCTTTCACTTTGTGGATTCACAAGCAGAGAAAGTTAGTCTGAAAAGATGGAGAATAATGAACTAGATGCAAATAATAAAACAAAAAATGAAAGATATGGAAAGAAAATTGAGTCATCAAACCTCTAGATCCATCTTTTTCTTCATTGTAGGATATTTTCCAGCTCTGTTAAACAGTACCATGTACTTGTAATACATTGTCCTTTTTGTGTAACTGAGTTTGTGAACACAAATCAAATAAAGTTGACTAATGCAAGAACAAAGGAGTGCTGAATATGTAGTCCCACGCAATTGTAGTCTCAATGAAAAGCATATGAATAATATTCATTGAGGATTTTCTTTATGCCAGATGTTACTTCATTTAGTCCTCCCAAAGGATCATACATATAAGTAATATCCCCTATTAGAAAAGAAAAGATCTGACACTTAGAGGACCTAAATAATGTACCCGATTTTGCACTAGACAATAGAAGAGTTAATATCAAACCTAAGTAGGTTCCAAAGCCTTTACGTTTTGCTTGTATATTCTATACATCAGATCCAGAAGACTAAATAATAAGCAAGAATGAGATTTGAAATGAAATACTGAGTAAATTGTAGTCTGCAGAGATTCTTGGATCCAAATATACACATTATAGAAGAGCTGTGAACAAACCTTGGGGCAGGAGAAGCTATAAAGCAAAGTAAAACTGATCAGATGTTTTTTATTTCCAGTTAAACTTTTTTTAATTGTATTCTTTTCCATTGCCATTTAGTCCCTTTACACACTGACCAGCAATCATGTTGTCCATGTCCATGATTCCTTTTTCCTTTTTGCTCAGTCTCTCCACCCCCTAACCTACTTTTACCCTCTTAGCTATCATCCTGCTCTCTATGAGTCTATGCTTTCCTTGTTAAGTCAGGTTGTTCATTAGATAGCTCATTTGAGTGCAATCACATGGTATTTACCTTTTTCTGACTGTTTTATTTCACATAGCATAATGATCTCCAGGTCCATCCACACGGTTGCAATGGATAAATTTTTTCTTCTTTTTTACAGTCAAGTAGTATTATATTGTGTAAATGTCCCATAGCTGTTTTAATCACTCATCTACTTATAAACAATTGGGCAGTTTCCATATTTTGGCAATTGTAAATAATGCTTCAATGAGTATAAATGTGCTTATGTCCTTTTATGTCAGTGTTTTGGGTTCCTTTGGATGTATGTATTCCCAGAAGTGGGATTGCAGGGTCATAAGGCAGATAATTTTTTTTATTTTTTGAGGTATCTCCATACTGCCTTCCACAGTGGCTGCAAAAATATGCCTTCCCAATAGTGCAAAAGGATTCCTTTTTCTTCACATCCTTGCCATCACTTATTGTTGTTGATTTTTTAAAAGTATATTTTATTGATTATGCTATTACAATTGTCCCATTTTTCTCCCCTTTATTCCCCTCCATCCTATACCTCCCCTCCCACCAGCATTCCCCACCCCCTTAGTTCATGTCCATGGGTCATACATATATGCTCTTTGGTTTCTCCATTTCCTGTACTATTATTAACCTCACCCTGTCTACTTTGTACCTACTATTTATGCTTCTTATTCTCTGTATGTTTCCCACTCTTCTCTCCCCTCCCTCTCCCCACTGATAACCCTCCATGTGATCTCCATTTCTGTGATTTTGTTCTTGTTCTAATTGTCTGCTTAGATTGTTTTTGTTTTCATATTCAGATGTTGATAGTTGTGAGTTTGTTGTCATTTGCTGTTCATGGTTTTGATCATCTTCTTTTTCTTAGATAAGTCCCTTTAACATTTCATATAATAAGGGCTTGGCGATGATGAGCTCGTTTAACCTGACCTTATCTGGAAAACACTTTATCTGCCCTTCCATTCTAAATGATAGTTTTGCTGGAGAGAGTAATCTTGGATGTACGTCTTGTCTTTCCTGACTTTGAATATTTCTTTCCAGCCCCTTCTTGCCTGTAGGGTTCCTTTTGAGAAATCAACTGATAGTATTATAGGAAATCCTTTGTAGGTAACTGTCTCCTTTTCTCTTACTGCTTTTAAGATTCTCTCCTTATCTTTAATCTCAGGCACTGTAATAATGATGTGCCTTAGTGTGTGCTTCCTTGGGTCCAACTTCTTTGGGACTCTCTGAGCTTCCTGGACTTGTGTGTCTTCTTCCCTCAACAGATTTGTGAAGTTTGTAGTCATTTTTGTTCAAATAGGCTCTCGATCCTTTGCTCAGTCTCTTCTCATTCTGCTATTCCCATGACAAGAATGTTATTAGGCTTCATGTTCTCCAAAATGTTTCTTAAGCTCTCCTAATTTTTTTAAATTCCTTTTTTCTTTTTGCTGCTCTGCTTGGACATTTTTTTCAACCTTGTCTTCTAAATCACTGATTCAATCCTCTGCTTCATCTAGTCTATTGTTTAATCCTTCCGATGTATTATTTATTTCAGATATTGCATTCTTTAGTTCTGACTGGTCATTTTTCATGGTTTCTAATTCTTTTTTCATGCTGCTGGATATCCTTGTGATCATTACTCTAAACTCTCTGATAGATTGCTTGCCTACATTTCATTGATTTCTTCTTCTGGAGAATTCTCTTGGTCTTTCATTTGGGACCTGCTTCTTTGTCTTCCCATTTTAGCTGCTTCAATTTTATTTGTTTCTATGTATTAGGTTGATCTGCAGAGATTCTGGTGTAGGCCTTTGTCAGGCACTGCTTGTGACATTCCCTGGTCAATCTTTTTGGAACTATCAGCAATCCACTGTTTGTGGTTTCCTCTTCTGGACTGGGTGTGTATAGAAAAAAAAATACAGGACACACATCAAGACTAGCTTTTATCAGCATCAGGCCCATAGGATGATCGTCTGAAGTCTCAGACCTCCCAAGATCCACCTTAGTTATTAAACTAATCATTGATATATCTTCCAGCTGTACTCAGCAGCCCTGCTAAGCTCCAAAGGGTTAGGTGAAGTAATTCTACTGGTGGTACTATTGTTTCCCCTCAGGTTGATGGCACATCGAGGGAGTGGTGTGCCTGAAGAAGATGGCCTCTGCAGTGTGGGGAATGACTCAGCACAGGGATCCCAATGGCTTATCCTTCAGTTCTTGCCCCAGAGCCACCACCCCCACACATTCCTCAAGTGCCTCTAGTCAACTCTGCCTTCCCTTTGCCAGAGCCTAAGGTAAGTTGCTGAAATGAAATTTTGTGTCCTGGCCCTTTAAGAGCCTCTCTGAATCCCCAGCCATCTCTCCCTGGTGGACAGAACCCCCAATGTATGTTATTTGGGTTCTTTTCCCAGCCCTGATGCTGTAGGCTGGAGAGCCCACATCAGGGTTTAGATCCTACACTTCCCTGGGCTATAGCCCCAGCCACTGAAATATCTCTCCAGCACTTCAGCTGCCACCTGTGTGAGCTCAGCCTGCCCTCTTGTGCCTCCTCCACACTCTCTACCAGTCATGCTGTGGGGATGTGGCTTCTTCCATCTGTCCATGGATATAAAGCTTGTCTGAGCTAGTTTTCAGTTAGTTATTCAGGATGATTTCTCTACAAGTTATTTGTAATTCCAGATTGGTCTGGGAGGAGGTTAGCATTGTTTCCACTTGCCTCTCTGCCATTCTGGGTCCCTTGATTAGATGTTTTAAACCTATGTTTCAAAAATTACTTTTAGGCTGGGCAAATGACCAATTCAGCATGTTACCACTTTGTGGAGGGTGGAAATAATGATGTATCATGGTAAGATTTTAAACATTTTTTATGCATTTAGAAATTAGGATATTTTAGATTCATATTTTAACTGCAACATATATATATACACATACACACACACACATTAAAGTCTAGTAATTAGATAATTATTAGTCAATGTTCTTGATAATATCAATATATACATCACTACATACTGTGGGGTTAATGAGTCCACTAACAACAAGCTAAATTAAATGTTATGGAGCTAAATTAACACAGATTTCTAACTAAAAGTAAACATTTATCCAATTGAGGAGGGATCACAATACCTGACATCAAACTATATTATAAGACCACTGTAATCAAGACAGTCTGGTACTGGCATAAGAATAGACACATAGATCAATGGAACAGGATAGAGAGCCCAGAAATAAACCCCTGTCTCCATGGTCAATTAATATTCAGCAAAGCGGGCAGAAGATAAAATGAAGTAAAAGTAGCCTCTTCGACAAATGGTGGTGGGAGATCTGGACAGCTACATGCAAAAAAATGAAATTCAACCACCAACTTATACCACACACAAAAATCAACTCAAGATGGATAAAAGATTTAAATGTAAGTCACAACACCATAAAATTCCTAGAGAAGAACAGAGGCAGGAAAAACTAAGATATTCCACTCAGTAATATTTTCACCAATATGCCCCATAGAGCAAGGGACATAAAGGAAAAAATAAACAAATGGGATTTCAACAAAATAAGGGGCTTCTGCATGGCTAAAGAAAACATCAGCAACATGAAAAGGGAACCAACCGTATTGGAAAATATATTTGCCAATGATTCCTCAGACAAGGGTTTGATCTCCAAAATATATAAAGAATTCACATGACTCCATGTCCAGGAAGACAAACAATTCAATGAAAAAATGGGCAAAAGACCTGAACAGACACTTCAAGGAGGGTGTACACAGGGCCCAGAGACACATGAAAGGATGCTCAGCATCACTAGCCATCAGAGAGGTGCAAATTAAAACCACAATGAGATACCACTTCACACCAGCCAGAATGGCCATCATAAACAAATCAACAAACAACAAGGTCTGGTGAGGATGTGGAGAAAAGGGAAACCTAGGACACTGTCAGTTGGAATGCAGACTGGTGTAACCATTGTGGAAAACAGTTTGGAATTTCCTCAAAAAACTAAAAATGGAACTGCATTTTGACCCAGCAATTCCACTGCTAGGATTATACCCTAAGAGCCCTGAAACACCAATTCAAAAGAACTTATGCACCCCAATGTTCACTGCAGTACAACTTACAATAGCCAAGAATTAGAAGCCACCTAAGTTCCCAAAAGCAAATGATTGGATCAAAAAAACTATGGTACATTTACACAATGGAATACTACACAGCAGAAAGAGAGAGCAAGCTACTACCCTTCACAATAGCATGGATGGAACGGGAGAGCATTATGCTAAGTGAAATAAACCAGGTGGTGAAAGACAAATACCATATGATCTCATCTATAAGTGGAACCTAATCAACAAAATAAAAAAGCAAGCAAAACAACCAGCAACATCAAAATAACAAAAACAAACTGATAGTAACCAGAGGAGGGGAGGGAGGGGGATAACAGGGGAAAAGGAGGAGAAGGATCATCAAGGAACACGCATAAAGGACCCATGGACAAAGCCAAATGGGGGAAGGATTGAGGGTGGGAGGTGGAGAGGGGTGGGGTGGTGGAAAATGGTGGTGGGAAAATGTTGATGTGGGGATGATAAATTGGGGTGCTGGGCGGAGGGTATAAAGGGGAGAAAAAAATGAGACAACAGTAATAGCATAATCAGTAAAATATAGCAAAAAAAAAAGGAAAAGGAAAACCATGACAAAATAACATTGATGTTACTTTATACCTATAACAACCAATACCAAATCCTTCCGTAGTATTCTGAGCATTTCAAGACTGTTTTACATAGAGTAGAAGCTTTACAATGTTGACATATGTAGCATTACAAATAAAATAAAACATAATACAATAAAATAAATAATATACACATGTCCTAGTCTACAATAGTAATATTTTGTTTAGAAATTCAAATTTCAGTAATTCTGAATAACTCAATGGCTTTGTGGTGACTTTTAGTAAGTTGAAAGCTGAAGAATAAATATCTATAGATGTAGGAATCATTCACCAAAAAGATAACAAGAAAGGATTTATAGTTGGGGAATGTCTCATAAGCTATCAGATGCTGACAAGTAAACCTTGGTCTGAAATTCAATTATTGCTATTTCAAATGTAAAATTCATAACTAAAGAACAAGGTGAATATAAACATGAAGATATCCTAACTAAAATAGACACTATATATTGGAAATGAATGGGAAACTATAGTTGATCACACTTTGATTTGAAGCATTAGGCTTTGTGAGCCATGGAAAGTTCTTAATCAGAAAACTGACATGATGGAATTTATGTGTTGAGATTTGCAGAAGCAGCAGAGTGGAGGCTGGATGGTTGCAGGGTACAGTTAAGCACTGAAACTATGCAGAAAGTCTTCCTAGGAATTGACCACTGACCTATTGTGACCACACAGGGCCTGGAGAAGAGAGATCTAATGTGAAGGACTTGATAAAAAGTAACAAGAGAAAAGGAAAATGAAAGAGTCAAAATCCAGTGGAGCATGAGAATGGTGGTTCTATTCATCTGAACAAAATTTAAAAAGTGATTACAAGTGGTATCCTGCTTCCAGGGAAAAGAGTAAATTTGAAGCAACTATAGAAATTCAAATAATAAGATATTTTAAGCTAGTGGAATAAGTAACTAAAAGGTAAAGAGAACAATGGTAAAATTCAAGGTTGAAGATGTAGAGAATTAGATAATAATTGAGATATTAATTGAATCCCTGAAGAGTAAATACATCAACAGACTGGGTACATAGAAAGAAGAGATTTGAGCACATGGGAATCTTCATTGTTAGTAGGTAAAAGAAAAGAATGGGATCTTGTAAAATATAGAACGAGAAGGAAGGACCGCAGTTGGGAAGGAAAAGCAGAAAGGACATACTTGCAAAAGCTGAAAGAGTAAAATGATTAAAAAAAAGAGGCACATGGTCACTGACACTGCATGTTAGAGTTCAAATGAAAATAAAACCTGGGGGGAGGACACTGCATAGGCAGGAAACATAAGAGCATTTTTAATATCTTCCAAGTGAAACATCTGAGTAAAATGTGGAATCAGGAGATTAAATATAGGGACTTCAGAAAATAAATAGGGAAGTTATGGAGGCAGAGGTATAAATGGAAGTTTCAAGGGGTCAGCAGGAGAGAGAAACTCTAAAAAGGCATTACAGAGATGGAGCTGTACCAAGCAAATGCTATTATTAAGAAAGGTTACTGTCTAAAAACAAAGGATACTACAGTAGTAGGAAGTTCTTTCTTAATGATGTTAAGTAATGTCCCATTCTGTCAATTAGGGTTTTAATAAAACAATTGATAAGAAACATCTTGACATTTCAGAGTTTGTAAACTAATGTTTTCCCTTTAAGGTAAAATGAAAATATTATCTGCTGGAGGAGATATTCGTCCATGGCATATTTAGCAAAATGGTGTCTTATTAACAGCTTCATTAATCCATGCACCCAACCATCTTACAGAGTCTATCTCAGTTTTTGTCATTCTGAATGAGGGCATCTGTTAATTTTTCCATTACTGAGTCATTTTAAATTTGTAATAGATGGGTTTTGTCTTACTAGTTTTAACCAATTTCTCAAATTTAACCAGGGTACAATGTGTGCTGATCTAAACTCACATCATGCTGCAGTGCCCTTATATTTGTTTTGTCTTTAAATTATGCTTGCCATAGTTCTTCACTGGATCCTATGAGTTGTTAATGACAATACTCATTAATATTATATTCAGAAGCATCTTATGAGAAACTCAATGTGTGCCCCTCCAGACTGACAGTGTGACCTAGAAAAGCTGGCCTAGCAAAGGTTCCTAGAAAGGCTATTTCAAATTAATTTTCAGTGGTACAATTCAAATGGCTGTCACTTCTTTCAAATCAGCATTGGTACATTCCTTCTGTTAATTTTGTTAGACCTGTTTCTCATTCATTTATTTGGTTTCCATTACTGCACTGGGGAAAAAAATGAATTTAGACGGTCTGACTTGTTTGCCTAAAACATATTTGGCTTCACAGTGATAGCAGATGGGTATAAAAATACATGCATGTATACACTTTGCCTCTCTTCTTGGCAAGTGAATTAGTTCACAACACTTTTTGTAGCCCATCTCGCATTTAATGTCACAGAAGGGATTCATCTTTTGGCAGTGAAGATTAGTAGCTTGAAGAAAGGGGGTCATAAATTCCATTTTCACTTTTTATTAAAATCATACTATGTCAGGCTGTAATTATCATTTTTTTGATGCAGTATAATTTATTCAGTGACCTTGGACCATATTCCTTGGCTAATCTGAAAAGTTGAATCAGTGCACTTATGATTTCTGCAACTTCGCAAACTTTCCTCTAAGACCTTCCAAAGCTCAGTATTTAGCTGAATACCTCTTTGACAGAAGGAAAAATATTCATAAACCTTAATAGAAAAAGCAGAGTCCATTGTTCAGCATTTAAAATTAAAACAAAATCTGTGAGTTACAAAGAAAAATAATTTTCTTTTTATTTTTTATGAATTCACAAACTTCAGGCTGAGTATTATTCTAGTAAAACCTCATTTAATATCTTTAGTCTCTCAAATTCAATCATTACTTATCTTGCTATGCCTATTCCTGAACAAGCATGAAATAAAAAATGTTTAGGACAATGTATAAATAAATTAATTAAACCTAATAGTTTCAGGTAATAATTTTGGGTTTTTTTAAAGTACACGTTCAACCATAACTAAATGCTTTTTTCTAAACCCATCCATTTATGGACATGGGTTTTGATGCAAAATAGTTTGAAAAGGTACAAAAAAGTCAGTCCCTCTTGTGGCTGATGGCAATGGTTACATTGAAATCATGCCCAGTGTGACTCATCTTCTAGCACAGGCTTGTTCTGCCACGTCCAGCCCTGATTCGCTTCAAAGTTCACCACCTTTTGTCATGCTTTATGTTTTATCTGTGTCATCTATTTGGTAAAACCCCAAGCCCAGGTTAATTCTTCATTCAGTCTCCCTTATAATCTCAAGCAACTGCTCCCTGGTGGAAAAAAATCATACTATACTATATATCCATAGTTTCATTATAAAAATAAACCAACCTAAAATTAGATATTTGTGTTGGTATGTATATGTACTTCAAATCTATAAGTTATGTTTTTTAAACTGTAGGTCAAACTTTTAGTAGGTTGATTAATTTAGTAGTTAAAACATGCATTTTTATTTTTTAGAAAAATATAAGAGCATAGAAAACAGACACCACGCTGCCTTATTTGTAGCATATCAAAGTACTATTTCTTAAAACACTTTTTAGTTATATGTGTGCATCATCGGTTATACTGTAAAATGAATTCTTACTATGATTCATGATCAAAGTAGTTCACTAATCTAGAAATGCACAGTATACTGTTGAGAATGTGGAGCAACTGAAATGCCCAGACACAGCTGGTGGAAAGGCAAATGGTTTAACCACTTTGGAAGAAACGACAGTTTCTTACAGAGTTAAACATGCACTTACCAGGTGACTGAGTAACTCCAAGTACTTACACAAGAAAAATTAAAATATATGATCACAAAAAGATTTGCATTTGAATATTCATAGGTGCTTTATTCATAGTAGTCAAAATACTAGAAACAACCCAACTGCCCATCAACTGATGAATTGATAAACAATTTGTACATCCATATAGAGCCATACTTTTCAGCAATTAAATATTCTAACTACTGACTTATGCAACGACATAGCTGAATCGGTAAAGAATTACATTCTATGAAAGAAACAATATGTTGTATTATTCATTTATATGAAAGTCTAGAAGAGGCAAAACCATAGTGATACAAAGATAAGGGGTTGCCAGGAACCAGAGGTGAGGGAAGGGTTTCGTCTACAGAAGGGCATAAGGAAACTTTAGGTTAATGGAAATATTCTATGTCACGATTACCATTGAGAATACAAAACTGCATACATTTCTCAATACTCATCAAAATGTACAGCTAAAATTAGTGAATGTTATTGTATGTAAAGCATACATAATTTATTGAGGTATACGTATACCTCAATAAAGCTGCATTTAAAATATTAAGAAAGAGATTTTTATAGATCTTTTTAGATGCCTAAAAAATATATTCCCTGACAACTATAGGATTGCTTAACTCTTAATATTAAAATATAGGTAGTATATAATACTTGGTTGCACTTTATCATTTTCTTCTACTTCTACTCACATCCTTCTTAATTTATCTTCTATTTATATAAATATAAGTAGAGTACATCAAATTAAACTTTAACCATTTCTGAATATGTAAGTGGAGGTGATTTAGATTTTTCCTATAAGGTATTTTCTTTCTCTAAAAGAAAGAAAACCATTGTTTTTCTTTAGAGTGATGTTTTATGGGTTTCTTTATACTTGTTTGATAAAGTACCATGAGACAATATAAGTCAATGTAAAAATTAGTCCTCTGAGTAGAAAATATTATTAAATAGATTTCCCATGACAATTAATTCAAAGGGTAATTTTTTGGTTATTGACCTTTTCCAGAAAGAATTTCTTTTTAATTATTTCTCCCTTTTCCCTCTGAAAATTGCTTCAACCTTTTCCTTAAAGAGTTCTTTTGAGTCTATCAATCTTCCACCCACTCACCTTCCATAACAACTGATTCCAGTAGAGTCTGAATAGCTGACTAAGCAATAATCATCCTTTAGCAGAGGAGAGGCTTTACAAGGGAAGATCAGATTTTACAGCAAGCTACACATTTAAGTAAGTAGGTAAAACTGAGCAGCATCTGGTCTTGAATAAAAACAGTTCCGGGAAAACAATCACCTAAAACATAATTACAGATGGCTTGGCAAAAATGTGGCTAAAATAAAATTAAACATCTAAACTACCTGGTGATTTGTGCCTTAAAATTAAGTATAAGAAAATACTGTATGTGTGTGCCATTTATCTTTCCTTTCTTTGGTCTTTGGTTTGGAACTCCACACACACAGACTGTAATGTTGACTGCAATTGTGTCAAAGTTCATACATCATAGAATTTCATCAGTCTTAAGAAAGATGATATATAGCCCTTATGATAAAGAGTTTTGATTATTTTAATATGTAGTTTATGTTCTGAGTCAATAACTTTGTGTAACATTAAAAAATATATTTTATTGATTGTGCTGTTACAGTTGTCCCAGTTTTTCCCCCTATAACCCCCTCCACCAAGCACCCCCCCACTCCGTCAGGCAATCCCCACACCATTGTTCATGTCCATGGGTCACATGTAGGTTCTTTGACCACTCCATTTCTTCTATTGTACTTTACAGTCTACCTCCATGTCTACTCTGTTACTACCTATTTGTACTTCTTAATTCCCTCGCCTATTCACCCATTACCCAACACACCCCTCTCATATGGCAACCATCAAAATGCTCTCCATATCCATGATTTTGTCTCTGTTCTTGTTGTTTGCTTAGTTTGTTTTATAGATTTAATTGTTGATAGATATGTATTTATTGCCATTTTATTGTTTGTAGTTTTGATCTTATCTTTTTCTTAAATAAGTCCCTTCAACATTTCACATAATAAGGGTTTACTGATGAACTTTTTTAGTTTTTTCTTCTCTTGGAAGCACTTTACCTGCCCTTTGATTCTAAGTGATAAATTTGCTGGGTAAGCAATCTTGGCTGTAGGTCCCTGCTTTCCATGACTTTGAATATTTGTTGCCAGTCCCTTTTGCCCTGCAAAATTTCTTTTGAGAAATCAGCTGGTAGTCTCATGGGAATGCTCCTGTGGGTAACTAACTACTTTTCTCTTGGTACTTTTAAAATTCTTACTTTATCTTTAATATTTAGCATTTTAATTACAATGTGTCTTGGAGTGGGCCTCTTTGCATTCATCTTGTTTGGAACTCTCTGTGCTTCCTGGACTTGCACATCTATTTTCTTCATCAAATTAGGGAAATTTTCTTTCATTATTTTTTCAAATAGATTTCC
Organism: Mormoops blainvillei; assembly: GCA_004026545.1. NCBI lineage: Eukaryota > Metazoa > Chordata > Mammalia > Chiroptera > Mormoopidae > Mormoops > Mormoops blainvillei. The sequence continues at coordinate 13,064 of PVJD01011079.1, read as the reverse complement.
AATTTCTTGCTCTTTCTCTTCTCCTTCTGGCACCTCTATGATGTGAATGTTGGAATGCTTGAAGTTGTCCCAGAAGCTGCTTATACTATGCTCATTTAAAAAAATTTTTTTCTTTTTGTTTTTCTTATTGGTTGTTTTTTGCTTCTTTATTTTCCAGCTCATTGATTTGATTCTTGACTTCATCCACTCTACTGTTATTTCCCTATAAATTGTTCTTTATTTTAATTAGTGTATCTTTCACTTCTGACTGGATCATTTTTATGCTGATGAGGTACTCACTAAGTTCCTTGAACATCCTTATAACCAGTGTTTTGAACTATGCATCAGAGAGATGCTTATCTCCATTTTATTTAGCTCTTTTTTCTGGATTTTTGTTGTATTCTTTAATTTCGGCCATGTTTCTTTGACTCATAGTTTTGGCAGCCAACCTCCTCCTTGCATGGTGGATCAGCTGTGAAGGGGTAGAGTGGTGGTGCTCCAACACCACCTGTAGCTGTCCACTAGGTGTGTAGGCTCTGGAGTTTCCCGGGTGGTGCCAGCCGAGGTCAGCCTTTACTTGTGTTTTTACTGGGCCATCCTGCTGGAGCTATAAAGGAATCATAGATGGCTGCTACTTGTGCTGGGCTTGGAGGTTCCAAGGTGAAATCAAGCTCTGAATCTAGACTGGTTGCTGCTAGTGCCATGAGTGGGGCACTTAAGAAGAGGTGCAGGGGCTGGGAGCTCACGGAGGTTGGCTGTTGCTCATCTGAGAGGTTTTAGGAAGTTGTGATGCATGGGCCAAGACCAGCCATTCAGATGGAAAAGCAGCTTGAGTGGGCCCTTAAGTTGGGTGGGACGAGTCTCTGGAGATCTCTAGGGTCAGGTTAACAGTTTTAGCTAGGTTGATGGAGTCTCAGATATGGTACCAGCCTGTGGGCTCTGTGGCTGTGTTAGGGGAAGACTCAGAAAAGGGACAGTGGCTTCTGCCTGCCTTTTGCTCTGGGAGAAAGCTCTCCACCAGCTCTTGCCTTGATGCTGACTCTTCAGTTTCTCCCTGTATACCATTGGTGCATTTCAAGCTGCTACCCCAGTGCTGGAGCTCAGAGGGAGTGAGTCTGAGTAAGCCTGTGTGTGGGTTCTTTAAAGGGAACTGCTTGGGACTTCAGCAGTTCCTTCTACTAACTCAATCCCTGCTGTTTTTGCAGCTAGGTGTTATAGGGATTTATCATCCTGGTATTGGAACACCAGGCTGGGGAACCTGGTGTTCCTCATTTCTGAGCTATCCCTCCCAAATTTTTATCTACTCCATGTGGATGCAGGGCTAGCCCATTCTACATCTCTGTCCCTCTTAAAATTCTGGATGGATGTGACTTCTTATATTCCATAGTTGTCAGACTTCAATTCAACTCAATTTCTGATGGTTATGAGTGATGGTTATTCTATATTTTAGTTACAATTTTGATGTGCTTGTGTGAGGAGGCAAGCCGTGTTTACCTATGCTGCCATCTTGACCAGAGTTTATGACTTTTCCTCTGTGTAACATTTTCAAAGAGTCTGTAAAACACATATGTTCACAATGTACTAAGTAGAAATTTTGTTTCTCCTAATTACTTATACAAGCCTTAAAACACCAGATGATGCAAAGTTGCTGAGTTACGATACTGGAAAGAAATGGCTGTGTGGGACACGGAAGCTCTCAAATGATGAGTAGGTCATCCTGGTTTATGGATTCTGATAAACATGACCGACTCTATCAAGATGCCACATTTTTTTTAATATACAATAGGATCACTTCTTTTGTGTGGGTTATGTTCTACAGTAGACCAAAATCTTATAAAGTCAAAATTAATCCATCCATAAAGTACATACATGGTTGAGGGAATACAATCTATATGGCCTTTCTCATAAAAAAAAAAAGACGATGATAGTCTGGACAGATATCTATGCATTTAAACTACTTTTGGCAGCAGTGTACCATTACATTTGAAGGACTGAATATAGAGAGGTTTCCAAAAGTTTTACTGCATATTCCTTAAATATTATGCCTCCCTCACTTTAATACATTTTGATAGATATGTTTGTTACTATGAAGAATAAGTGAAACATAAAGTTTCACTTTATAGGAAGTTCAGCACTAAAGTCTAGTCAACCTAAGAAAAATTATACATGTAGTTCTGCTCTACAGTATTTCTCTTTAATTACATGGAAGAGAAAGTAGCTTGTGCAAAAATAAGAACACCAAAGGATTTATATTATTGAATTTCCAGTCATGAATGCAGTTTTGATCAGGTAGATCTAAAAATGAATAAGTCTAATAGGCAGGAAATTTTGCTACAGAATTCATACTCTAATATAGAGTCAAAAGAGTTTAGAATCTTACTAAGAAGTACAAGCTGGAATCAATATTACATTTATCAACAATTGTCATCAAAATAATAGCAAACTATCTCTGTTGTGATATGTTCTATTATAGGATAATAAGTATAAAATATCTATTTGAATGGCTATATATTTTCTGCAATCTTGAATTTCAGATTTCATAAGAAACCCCATTTATGAATTGTGAGAAAGCAGTTCTGACAGACAGAAAAATATGTCTGAGTAAAGGCAACAGTTGCCAGTGGACAGGGTCACCAAAGCAGGGGTAAGAAATGTCACAATAGTGGACATACCATTTCCCAGTTTGATTTGTCTGTTGTACCTCATTTGTCCAGAAAGCCCAACCTTTGGACACAGTTATCATCAATCCATTCAATCATGGGGGCTTTACCTTTTAGTTGATGGGGCACTGCACACTTTAAATTGGTCCCAGGTTATCCATCTCTTTTTCCCATTTGCTAGCATCACTTTCAGCTTTTTCCTACCTGCTGAGTAATTTCCCACTGTTCTCCCAGCTTTCTAGATTCAAAATACTTTTACTAATGTTAATAAGTATTGTTATTAACATTTATTGCTATTATTTTGATATTTATTTATTGTTACCATTATATGATATAATTGTTAATAAAATTGATTCATTGATATACTTGATAATTATTAAATGTTATTGCATAGTAATGTTAATGCCTTGATCTGATAAATGCATAATAACAACAATAATGAGCATTTGTTGTGGTATTGTACTGGCCTGCAAAGTAGTTTCAAAGGAAAGGTGAGGTCTCAGTGTGTAATGGTTGGGGGTGCAGAGATAGTGATGTGTGGTGTGTGAGAGTGTCTGTCTCTTTGTGACAGAGTGAACTATGAGGAAATCATTTTTTTGAATCTTAATGGGAGGTCTTTTCACTAACTTCATTTCCTACTCCTTTTTAAAAATACCTGGGAATATATTACATTGATTAGTTCCTCAATTGTGCTTTTAGAGATGTTAATTTTTTTTAAACCAATTGGCATCCAGGATACTTCTCTACCCATCTTCATCCCCAATGTAAAAATGACTCACTAGCACATCTTCCCAGATACCAAACCAGGTCACTGTTTTGCACAAAAATTGTCTAGTATTTGAGAAAGTGCATGTATTTAATATAGTCAACTATGGTCCATATCAGGCCCCAGAAGGCAGTACAATCAACATAACAAAGTCATACATTCTTGACCTTTAAAATGTGTTCTCACCTCTTCTTCCAAGGGGGATATCCTTTCCTAAATGTTTGCCTTGGATTCCTGAATATTCACTTGGAAGAAACAGTTTCTAAATTGATATTAAGCAGCATCCAAAACATGCTTTTCTATTTTCTGATTAATAAAAATAAGAGTCACATGCTTAAATTGGAAAGAACCTGAGTAATGTTGCATTTTGAGTATCATTATAGAACTTTATATATGGAAGACCCTAGGGACTTGATCCTGGTCACTTAGATGTTTCATAGTAAAGGCAATCATTAGACCTAGGTTGGGTTATTACTACTGTATTGGTTGCTTCTCAGCAGAGAATTTTTAGCATGACTTTAACATAAATATAATGTGATCCAAAGAGAACTGCAAATGGAATCTGTGCCATCTATTATTTCAGCCTGTTTTCTTAAAAAATATATTCTCTTTAAATTTTCTCTATCTCTTTTAGGGAAGGTTTAACTTGATTCAACAATTTTTTCCTTTGCAAACACATTTTATTTGTTGGATGGTCTTTTCCCCTATCATTTCTACTTGACCTACATTTCTGTATTCCCTTAATTACCTTTAATTATCTTTTGGTTTCCATCCATTGTTTGTATTTGATTTTCACTGTTGGTAATAATGTTAAAATAAATGAGTTTTAGATCCATAAGTAGTCTGCCATAGGTGGTTTCTACCTTGAACCTCTTTCTTAACCTATACCCCTACAAAAATATTGTTCCATAAAGTTGAGGCTGTCTAGAATAATAATGATAACTTTTAAAGTGTTCAGAGTCATTTAAGAAACATTTTTTTCCTTCCATATTTGGGTAACCCATTACTTTATCTAATTTAATGAAAATGATGATGATTATGATGATGACAACAATATTACTTGGTGACAGAGACAAGCATGAAGATAATAGCAAGTAGCAGTCACAGTGGTAGCAGTGGTGGTGGTGGTGGAGATAGTGGTAATGGTAACTAGTGACAAAAGCAACAGCAGTCCCAGCAGCAGACACATAGTACTGGGCATTTGGTCTTGTCTTTTTAACACATCTTTAAATATCATTTTTATTAGATTAAATCATACATTAACTTGCCAATATCCAACCAATTTTGAACCACAAAATGGACTTATATAATTATATACACAAATGAGAAAGTGAGGTATCAAGAAATTCAGTAACTTATATGAAGTTACCTGGGAAAATAATTGACAGAGTTTAGTCATTGGTATATTCAATTCAAAAGTCCATGTTCTTAAATTGTTCTACATCTTAAGTTCTCATGTTTTATAAGTCATTCTACCTAGATTTTCCATTTGTATAAAGATAGGAAGGGTGCAAGGTATGACTTCTCTTTTTTAAAAATTCAAATATTCTACAATGGGCTGTTCCTTATATGTCATGCATTCAAAGAGTGTTTAGTAAAAGTTAAAGAAAGGGAAGTCCACGTCACTCATTTTATATGCTTCAGGAAACCTATTAAACAGCTTGTGCAATAAGTGGTCACAAAATTGAACTGAATTAGATGACTGGGAGAAATGAATAGCTCTATAACAGCCACCCTGTTGGAATGTAGTGCTGTTAATATTCAATTAGTTGCTTCTCTCATCTCAAAGAAGGTGACTAGACAGTGTTAATGACATGGTAGCAAATGTGTACAACCTATTCTTTCCATTTTGTTCTGGCAGGTAACATTGCCAAGTAGTATAATCTGCTTACTTTGATATTATTGGTTTTATTTTTTTTTAATTAAACCTTTTTTGTTTGCTTGCTTATTTTGTTATCAGTGATGAGGTCTGAGGTTTGGAGATTTTCACAGAAAAGAAACAGTTCCCATGAGGGCAGTCTAGTTCAAGGAAAATAAGAATGATGAGGTCCATCTGTCCACAGCAAAGCAGTCCAGAATTAAACCTGCTTCCCCAGCTGTTAAAGGCAAATCGGCCACAGGCACATGTGCAGGCAATGCAACAATCACTGTGCTTTCTTGTACCTTCGCCAAGAGATATTACTGTGTTGCATGATTACTGATCCCTTATGATATATATCACAGCAGCATCCATAGATATGTATGATATATCCCTGTTCATTGTACACATGTAGAAACTAATACAATACAGAGTGATCAAACTCTACAGCTACCCAGCAGAGAAGTCAAGAAGAGATCTAGAAAAGCCCCTGGTCATAAAATAACAGTATACCACATGCATGCACTCAGCCCTTCATTAATTATGTTTGTTAAAATTGCTTTCAGTACACAGTCTCTGGCATGAGATGGAAAGGAAAAAAAAAAAGGCAGCCAGCAGGAAATAGAAAAACCTTCCAATTTGATGATATTTCCTTACAAATAAAAGAGTTACAATAGGAAAACTTGAAAAAAATTATACAAACACAAAAAGCAATTTCCTTAGCTACTTATTTTCAGACCTTGTCCCTATTATTTTAGTACTGAGTTATAAAACAGCTTAGTTCTTTACCTCCTCATTTTGTTTTGAGCTGGATACTAACATCAAGGAGTTATGATGTGGAGGACAGGAGAACCTGCTGTTATAAAATAAACATGTCACCCTAAAAATCTGACCTTTGGTCACCAGATAAAAACATACAGAGAGTGAAGTCCTATCTTTAAGATAGTGTAGTCCTAGGAACTCAATTTATAGGTGATCAGACTGAAGTCCAGAAAAATTAAGTGATTGCTAATTACACATGCTCTTTGACTTATGATGGGGTTATGCTACAGTAAAGCAATCTTAAGTGGAACACATTAAGTCTAAAGTAGATGTGATACACCTTACCTACCAAACATCACAGCTCAGCATAGCCTACCTTAAATGTGCTCAGAACACAACTTCCAAAAAATGCAGGCACCACAGTGCACTGTAGAGTATCCATTGTTTCCCCTCATGACCAGGTGCCTGCCTGGGAGAGGTAACTCTCTATGGCTGCCCGGCATCATGAGGGAGTGTCTTACTGCGGATCATTAGTCTGGGAAGAGATCAAAATTCAAAATTTGAAGTGTGGTTTTTACTGAACATGCATTGCTTTTGTTTCATTGTAAAGTCAAAAATTCGTAAGTCGAACCATCATACGTTGGGGACTTAACATCTGCAGTGTGCAAGGGAAATAAATGCTGTACGTTACACAAATACAGTGAGCTACAGGAAATCAACCTAAGGAATTATTTTAGTCTATAGATCACAAAAGGGTACAGGGACACAAAAAGACACTGCTCAAACCGGTTCTGTCTGACAAAAACACAAAGGATGGGCCCTGGCCAGGTGGCTCAGTTGGTTGGAGCATCGTTCTGTACCCCGAAATGTTCAAAAAGTTGCTGGTTCCATTCCCAGTCCAGGTATGTACAAGAGGTGACCAACTGATGTTTCTCTCTCACATTGATCGCTCTCTCTGAAATCAATAAACATATCCTCAAGTGAGGATTAAATAAACCCACTAAGGATGGTTTCTTGCAAATCATGGTAGTAGTTTGTCCTGATAGGCATCAACCTCTGAAGGCTGTGTTTTATTTTTAAGCCACAACAGATAAATCAGCATATTTTGAACCTCATTAAATTTTTGACTTTCTTCTTCTTGAAGTAGTCAAGAGTTTATGGTTAGTTTCCTGGGAACTAGAAACTAAGTGAACAAAGATGAATGATCAACCCTTAGTTCTTAATCTCACGACATTTATGCTGTGACCTTGAGACAGTTTGTTACTGTGAATTGAGGGAGTTAAGAAGAGAGCATTAACTTAGAGGTCAGGTTAGAGAAGCTGTAGAACAGCATTTGTTCTTAAATTCACCTGTTTCAAACTTCAAGAAGCTAGTAATAACATTGGTTGGCTTGGACCTATGTTCTCCCCAGAGAAAGCCTTCATTACTTAATAAGCAAAGCCATTTATTCCAATTCAACTTTCCTAGCCTTTTACGTCAACTGCATATACCTGAGAATGCCAGTTCTGGAGGGGCATAAATTCCCTTTTAGAATGCTTGCCTGTTCTCTGACTGGGCCTGTTGAGGTAAGGATGGTTAAATCTCTCCCTATAAGAGAAGGAGCTGCACACCTTTATAATAAAAATGAGGGGAAAAAAGTTTCTTTCTTATATGGTTTCAGAAGGCCCTTAATTGTACCCTTTTAGTAAGTTGGAGGATTTTTCTAAACATACTGACAATGAGTCTAAGGTATGTAAGACATAAAATTATGTAGAAATCTGATCATATTTTAACTGACCTTTGGATTACCTGTTTGTTTTCCTTTACTATACCTTTATACTAAATCACATGGTAAGGACAGGGATAAGAGATATACTCAAAACAGGTCCACTATTTTACATGTGTTCTGTAGAAAGAGGGATGGAGAATAGAATGACAAACTTCACAAATGATCCATTCAAATATTTAAATATTGAATATACCACGATTGACATTCTATCTAATCTAAAGACTTTTAGTTCCAAATTCCAGTGCCTTTTAGCAAAATAAATCAATTCATAAAACGTTCAATGAGTTCTCAGAATGCCTGCAACTCTATCACAAAGCCCTATTGACAGAAAGGTCACCTACAACCATGATGCAAAAAATCTGCTTTCGGTATAAATAAAGTTTGAATATAAGAAAACATTTCTTTTAAAGAAATAAAAGAAACTCCCTGTTGGTTAAGATTTCATCTAGAATGGTCTAAATATTGCAGAGTATTATTCCTAGGGATATTTTTCCTTTGGGTTTTCTTTGGGGAGAAATAAATTGGTAAATCAGTAATGGCCTTGAGATAGGTTTATATAACTACCTTTTATTGAAAGCTTAATATGTACCAGGCTTTGTGCAGAACACTCACTTTATATGTTTTTCCTCATTTAATCCTCTCAACAATATTATAAGGTAAGTTTTATTACCTCTACTTTACAAGTAAGAAAACCAAGACTTAGAAAAGACAAGCTACTGGTCCCAGGTCAGATATTCAGTGGGGATTCAGTGGTGGAGGAATGATTTTAAATAAGCAATCTAACTACAAAGACAATGTTCCTAATTTCCTTTTTGCTGTCATGAAAATAAAGAGACCCTGCCCCTTCCTGGTAATGTTGTCATGAGTGACTGCTGATCACTGATCAAAGGAATCCCAGAGATGATTTTAACCAATGTCCTCATTTTACAGGTGAGAAAATGTTTTTAAACTTCTATTTTTATTGGCATAACAAATTATAAGAACCTCTATGGCCAGGATGTTTACAGTAAATACTATTTACTATTTAAACACTCTTATTTGAAAAACACATTAAAAAATGTAAATAATATAATAGCTTCCTAAGAAAACAGCTATTTGAGGGTGGCCCCTTCCAGGCTCTATTTATAACAAATAATGTATACAAAATGATGATCTTATCATGATACAGTGTATTCCTTTGCCCACAGTCTACAGTTTTCTATGTATCTGCATAGCCTGCACATTCATCATTTTAATGGCTATGTAATATTCCATCAAGCTGATGTACCATAAAACTAATTCAATGTTTTTATGAAACATCTGACTTTATTTACTAAATGCAAAACTGAGTTTGTGTGAATATGTATTAAAATGGTTAGGCATATTTTCAATGAAAAAAATCTTTGCAGAAATAGGCAGATTGTTATCTATGTTTCACAAACCAAATTTGAAAGAAACACTTTAATGAAATGCATGGAGCTTTATTTACTTTCATATTTGAAATGTTGAGTTTAGGAATAGTAATTCTTTTGGTGTCATCTGTAATACAGATTATTGTTATTGTGATTATATATGAAGCTTTGTGGATGTACCCTGCCCTTAGTGAATATATCATAGAGATAAATTATGTCTCTGCCCCAATGCTTATGAATAAAAAGAAAAAAATGAATAAAGTACAGATAATTGTGATCATTGAACAGAGATGCATTTTAGTAGATAAAGACTTCACAAAAAATGTAAGCTTTGGAAAATGATTTTAAATGGAAAAGGAAAGATCCTAGATAAGAAATAAATTTTTGCGATGACATCTCCAAGTTCATTTTTAACCAGCTGATGGACTTGATTGAGTGCTTCTCTCAAGCACATGATTTAACTTCTGCAATTCTCCATTATCTGAGGGGAACTTATCTGCCTGGAATGGACAATTTAACTCTCACAGGAATAGCTTTTCTGTTTATTTATTCCCAATTAGACTTGTTTCTGCCTTCCCTGAGATATTAGCACTTGTGATACTGAAGTCGACTTTCGTTTAATGTATGTATCAGGAGCTATTAATCTTTTATGTAATTTGTTTCAATTTTCACTTGCTGAAATTTAAAAGGTCAAGGGAATAAGGGGGAGAATGATGACACTGTAGTCACTAGTCACAGAGACTGAGTGATAAAGAAGTGTTTCATAAGGAAATTAATGTTTGATCCGAGTCCGGAAGGATGGTTAGGACACAGAAAACGCATTAAGGGGGACAGGGTATCTCACACAGAGGAGCATGGAGGCATGGAATATCATGGGCATCAAACATGGTGTCCGGAGTATCTGCACACATAGATGAATATGCATATAAATGTTTACAAATGGATTTTTGATATTGCATTAAGGCACATGGCACATTCAGAAACATCACATGGTATGTTCAATGTGATATCCCTTTTTAACGATGTAGTTAAATTGGTTGTACAAACTGCAATGGATTGATGAAATATTTCCATCAATCCTTGCATATGTGTCTATGATTCATTACCTTAGATGAATTATACCTCTGATTTTAACTGAATAAAACTTCACATTTAACACGCACCATAAAAAGTAAGTCAGAATGTTCAGAAATAAATAGAAATAATAAAAATGCTGTTACTGCATTTGTTTTTAGATTTTATGAGAATTAGAAAGAAGGAAGGAAGGGTGGGAGAAAGGGTACTTGCAGAGAGGCCATGGTCACTCCAGCCATGTCAGCTGTATTAGTCTCCTTTCACTACTGTCACAAATCCCTCATAATGTGTGCCTTGGAACAATATAAAATCATTCTCTTAACAATTTGGAAGGTCAGAAGTCTAAAATCAAATTCACTAAGTTAAAATCAAGGTGTTAGTAGGTCTGGCTCCTTCTTAAAACTCAGAGGGAGGATCTATTTATCTTTTCCTGCTTATAATGTCTGCCTTTATTCCTTGGCTTATGGTCCCCTCTTTCATCCCCAAAGCTCATCATTGTAATTTCTGATTCTGTTATCATATCACCTTCTCCTCTTCCATAGTTGAATCTCCCTCTGTCTCCCTCTTATAAGGACACCAGCGATTATATCATTCGCTCACCTGGATAATCCAGAATAATTTCCCCATCTCTAGATCTTTAACTTAATCACATCTGCGAAGTCCCTTCTGTTATATAAGATAATAGATGCCAGGGACCAGAATGTGAACATCTTGGCAGTGGGAGGCATTATTCTATCTCACCAGCAAAAGTCATTCTGGACCAATTAGCCCTTAGATATCTGCCAGGTGACTTCAGCCACATGACTGAAATCAGCTGAATGCAGCCAAATCAGAACTGCCCAGTTTGGCTGAGGCTAAATTACCAAACAGCAGAATATTCAGCTAAAAAAAAAAAAGGTTATTTTTTTTTCAGCTTCTAAGTTTTGAATTGCTATGTCAGATAGCAGAAGCTATCTGATACAGGTTAAAAAAAATTTTTTTTTATTTCTGTTGAGGAAACTGTGGGATTGTCCAGGTGGCCAAATTGGCAGCTAAAATTATGGCTCTTGAGCTAGAAATTTAAAGTCAATTAATTGAATTTTAAACTAATAAGGAAAATGCATGAACTTGATTCCTGTAATATGACTTCATATTAGTAGCATCATGCTTACCACCCAATGGGAAGATCATGGGATTTTGAGAATCTCTTATTCTTAAACACTTAAATATAATTTCTCTATCATGAAAGAGTGAGTCTAATACTTTCAGAAGAATGTATTCTTTTACAGTAGAGATTTTACTTTCAACTTCTTTCTTCCAGCTCAGAGCCCTACCCTGAGTAGTGGTTGTACCCTGTGAGGGTACAGTGAGGTACATGATAGAAATAACTTACAATAGAGCCAGATATTAAGTAAAATGCCCCATAAGTGTTACCTGTTATTGCTATCATTTCTTTCCAGGGCTCATCATTACCCAGGAAGCCACAGGCTACTTCTACTGTGTAAGTCTAAGGAGTGCCCTGTGCCCAATCCCATGATAGCACTACCTTCTTTGTATTTCTAAAACCAATACACAATTTTCTCATTTCATCTTTGTTGTGAGAGCTTCCTTGTGTTGTGTTAATTCTGCAAAGAACTGGAAAAAAAGTGAACTAGACTTCCAGTCTTATATCTCCTCTAAATGAGCTTTGTCATGGCAAACAAGTCACTTAAACTCTCTATGCCTCACTTTCCATGGGTTCTAATATTTGTTTGGTCTGCTTCACAGATAAATTGGGAGGAACAAATGAATCAGTTAATCAATCAAACAAATGAACTGAGCACTCATGATTGCCTTGGCCATGTGCTGGTTATTCTGAAAACGTAGACATAATTGCCTCATCCATTGTTATAAACTATATTCTTTGTCTTTGTCCATATCAGCTGCTCTAACAGAATACCATAGACTGAATGGCTTATAAACAACAGAAATGTATTTCTCAAAGTTTTGGAAGCTAGAAAGTCCAAGATCAAGGTACTGGTAGATTCAATGTCTGGTAAGATCCCACTTCCTGGCTCATAGATGTTCTGCTTTTCTGTGTCCTCACATGGTGGAAGGCTCAAAGGAGCTCCCTGGAGTCTCTTAGGCAAAGGTGCTAATCTCATTCATAAGGCCTCTGCCCTCATGACCTAATCACCTCCACAGACCCCACCTCCAAATACTATTACAAAAGGGATTAGGTTTGAACATATGAATTTAAGGGAGACACAAATATTTTGTCTCTAGCACCCCTCCTCATGCACATACAATGGATTACTGTTCCTGAATCAATAATAAAGTCTTAGGAAAAAAATAATGTGCCCTCTAGATTCTGTGAGCATAGCCCAAAGTGCCCTACCGTAAACACAGACATTATTTTAAGGTTTGCATTTAATATTAAAAATTCAGGCACAAGCATGCCAGAGAACATAAATTTGTTAATTTTTTTCCTACAAAGTTATAACAATTAGAGTAGATGGGTTGAAAGGACAAAAATCCTTTCACCCTTCAAATACAGAGGTAAGTATAGAAGGGGAAATAACTACAGTTAAGACATCAAGGAAATTTTGGAAGCTAGAAACAAATAGATAATTTTTTACTGATTTTGCAGATGAAAGAAGAGTGAACTTCTTTCAGAAACTTCAATCAGAAACTTTCCAGAGCCCTGGAAAGTTTCTAGCATTATAGGCAGCACATATATCTAAAGATTCAATGGGGATAAAAATGTAAATATTGGTCAGAAGCATATATATCATTAGATCCCTGATCTACTCTTGCAAGCATGATAATTGCACCCCTTTCCAAATCT
>PVJD01011078.1:0-48833 GCA_004026545.1 Mormoops blainvillei | reverse complement strand
ATTTCTTTAGGAAGAGGACAAAGAATATTTTTGAATACTTGAGAGGATTGGCCTTGACCCTTGTCAATGCAGTTCAAGACGACTTCTGGGAAAACCAGGTACTGCACCAAGTGCAATATCAATGGTCAACTTATCCAATAACATAACTTTAAGTTTATATATATATATATATATATATATATATGCATATATATTCATATATATATGAATCTTATTTTTAACTGTAGCTTAGACCTCCCTTCTGAATACCATACTTATATTTCCAATTGCCTATCAATATCTTCAAAGCTAAAGTCAATATCCATCTTCCTCAACCCCTACAAAAGCTGCAATCTTTACCTTTTCAGTAAATAACAAATTTTACCACCCACAGCTTGGGCAAAAAACTTATAAATCATTCTTCATTCTTGTATTTATCTCATACTATATATCCAATTCATCGGAAAATCCTGTTTGGCCTTTAAAACTTATCCAAAATCCAGTGATTTCTAATGATTTCTAGAGCTAAAACACTGGTATAACCCCATTGTTTTTTGGTCTGGACTACTACAATATCCTCCCAACTGGACATCTTGGTTACTCTCTTTCCTCACCCTGACCACACCACTCCACCATTGTCAGACTATTCCTAACACAGCATCTAAGTCAGATATCATACCATTCTTCTGTTCAAAACTCTTCAATGGCTTCCCACCTTACTAGGTACAAAATCTGAAGTACTTAAAATGGCCTAAAAAACCCTAGATATACCCTTTTCTCATTAACTCTGGTCTCATGTCATGCCAATCCCTTATTCACACATCTGACTTTAGTTGTATTGGCTTTCTTGCTGAGCCTTGAAAATGTCAGGCATGCACACTCATTAGAGCCTTTGCATTGGCTGTTCCCTCTGCCTGGAATGTTTCTCACCAAACACCTGCAATGTTAACTGCCTAAGTTCCTTCCAGATTTCTATATTTTCTGCAGTTATCACATTACCTTTCTTTAAATTAAATTTTTTGGGGTGATGTTGGTTAACAAAATAATACAACTTTCAGAGGTAAAATTCTATAACATACAATCTGTAAACTGTATTGCGTGTTGATCATCCCAAGTCAAGTCTCTGTCCATTACTATTTATCACATTATACCCTCCTCACCTCCCTCTATACCCATTTACCCAGCAATCACCACAATGCTGTCCATGTCCATGAGTTCTTTCTATTTCTTTCCATACATTTTGCTCACTACCTTGACCACCCCAACCAAACCCCCACCCTCCCAACAGGTGTCAGACTACTCTCTCTGAGTCTGTCTCTATTTTGCTTGTTAGTTCAGTTTGTTCATTATATTCCACATATGAGTAAAATTGGATAGTACTTGTCTTTTTCTGACTGGCTTATTTCACTTAGCATAATTCTCTCCAATCCAGTTCCATCCATGCTGTCAAAACAGGTAAGATTTCATTACTTTTCATGGCCAAGTAGTATTCCACTCTTTAAAAGTACTACAACTTTTTTATCCACTCATCTACAGGTTGACACCCAGACTGCTTCCAAATCTTGGCCATTGTAAATAATGCTGCAAATAACATAGGGGTGCATATATTCTTTTTAATCAGTGTTTCAGGTTTCTTCAGATAAGTCCCCAGAAGTGGAATAGCTGGACCTCAGGCAGTTCCATTTTTAAGTGTTTGAGGAAACTCCATACTGCTTTCCATAGTGGTTGTACCAATCTTCATTCCCACCAACAATGCAAAGAGTTCCTCTTTCTCTACATCCTCATCAGCACTTGTTTGTTGATTTACTGATGATAGCCACTCTGACATGTGTGAGGGGATATCTCATTGTGGTTTTAATTTTCATTTCTCTGATGATTAGTGACATTGACCATCTTTTCATATGTCTTTTGGTCATCTGTATGTTCTCTTTGTAGAAATGTCTATTCAGGTCCATTGCCCATATTTTATTGTGTTTGTGTGTATGTGTGTGTGTGTGTTGATTTTTGTAAGTTCTTTTTATAAATTTTGGATATTAACTCTTTATCAGATGTATCAGCAAATATGTACTTCCATTCATTGGGTTGTATTTTCATTTTGTTGATGGCTTCCCTTTCTGTACAAAAAATTTTTAGTGTGTAGTCTCATTTGTTTATTTTTTCTTTTCTTTCCCTTGCTTGAGAAGATGCGTATATCCAAAAAAAAATATTGTGAAGAAAAATGTCTGAGATTTTACTGCTTATGTTTTCTTCTAGGATTTTTAGGGTTTTGAGTCTAATATTTAAGTTCTAATCCATTTTGAGTTTTCTATTGTGTATGGTATAAGAAAGTGGACTAGTTTCATTTTTTTGCATTTACATATCCAATATTTCAACAACATTTATTGAATAGACTATCTTTACCCCATAGTGTGTTTTTACCTCCTTTGTCAAACATTAATTGACTAAAAAAAAGCATGATTTTATTTCTGGGATCTCTATTTCATTGCATTGATCTATATATCTATTTTTTATGCCAGTACCATGCTGTTTTGAATACTATGGCCTTGTATTCTGGTTTGATATCAGGTAGTATGATTCCTCAAAATTTGTTCTTCTTTCTTAAGGTTGTTGTTAAATAGGGCCTTTTGTGGTTCCATATAAATTTTTGGTATGTTTGTTCTAGTTCTTTGTAATATGCCATTGGTATCTTGATAGGAATTGTGTTGAATCTATAGATTGATTTGGGTAGTATGAATATTTTAATGATGTTAATTCTTCCTATCCATGAATACAGTATATGCTTCCATTTATTTGTGTCTTCTTCGATTTCTTCTTTTAGTGTCATATAATTTTCTGAGTACAGGTCTTTTACATTCTTGATTAGATTTATTCCTAGGTATTTTACTCTTTTTGAAGCAATTGTGAATGTGATTATTTTCTTAGTTTCCTTTCTGATAGTTCATTTTTGGCATATGGAAAAGCAACAGATTTCCAGATATTAATTTTGTATACTGTTACTTTGCTGAATTCATTTATTAGCTCTAGTAGACCTTTGGTGGAGTCCTTAGGGTTCTCTACATGTAATATCTTGTCATCTGTGAATAATGACAGTTTTATTTCCTTCTATCCAAGTTGTATGTCTTTTGCTTCTTCTTCTTATCCAATTGCTGTATCTAGGACATCCAGTGTTATTTTGAATGTGAGTGGTAAATGTTGATGTCCCAGTCTTATTCTAGGTCTTAAGGGAAACAGTTTTAGTATTTGCCAGTTGAGTATAATGTTGGTTGTGGTTTTGTCAGTTTTGGCCTTTATTATATTGAGACATGTTCCCTCTATCCCCATTTTGCTGAGAGTATTTATCATATATGGCTGCTGGATTTTATCAAATACTTTTTCTACATTTATTCATGTAATCATTGGTTTTTATCCTTCATTTTGTTTATGTGGTGAATCATGTTTTGATTTTTGGATATTCCCGGGATGCCCAAACTTTTGGTATCTCTGGGTCACACTAGAAGAAGAAAATTTTCTTGGGCCACACATTAAATACACAAACACTAACAATAACAAAAAAAATCTCATAATGTTTTAAATAAATTATGATTTTGTGTTGGACCACATTCATAGCTATCCTGGGCTGCATGTGGCCCAAGGGCCATGGTTGGACACCCCAGGAAACCTTGGATCCTCAGGATAAATTCCACTTGATTATGGTATATGATCTTTTTAATGATTTTCTGGATCAGGTCTGTTATTATTTTGTTGAGGATGTTAGCATGTATATTTATTAAGGGTATTGGCCTATAGTCTTCTTTCTTTATAGTGCCATTATCTGGTTTTGGAATTAGGATAATGCCAACCTCATAAAATGAACTTGGGAGTATTCCCTCCTTGAATTTTTGGAATAGTTTGAAGATAGGTGTTAATTATTTGAATGTTTGTTTAAAATTTGCCTGTGAAGCTGTCCAGTACAGGACTTTTGTTCATTGGACATTTTTTTAATTACTTATTCAATTTACTAGGTGTAATATGTTTATTCAAATTCTCTGATTCTTTCCAAGATTCAGTTTTGGAATGTTATACCTTTCTAGGAATTTATCCACCTCATCCAGATTGTTCAATTTGTTGGCACATAGTTGCTCATTATATTTTCTTATAATCCTTTATGTTTCTGTGGTATGAATTGTTACTTATCTTTCATTTCTGATTTTATTTATTTGGTTCTTTTCACTTTTTTTCTTAATGAGTCTAGTTAAAAGTATATCAGTCTTCTTTATGTTTTCAAAGAACTACCTCTTGGTTTAATTGATCTTTTATATTTTAATTCCAGATTCTATTTCATGTATGTTGGCTCTGATCTATATTATTTTCTTCCTTCTAGTCACTTTAGGCTTTTTTGCTGTTCTTTCTCCAGTTCTTTTAAGTTTAAAGGTAGCTTGTTTATTTCAGATTTTGCTTGTTTCTTGAGATAGAACTGTAATGCTATCAGTTCCCCTCTTAGGACTATTTTTGCTGTTTTCCATAGATTTTGGTTTATTGCGTTCTCATTTTTTTCTTGTTTTAAGTTATTTATCTTTTGAATTCTTCTTTTATTTTACTGTTAATCCATTTACTGTTGCCAGCATGTTATTTAGCCTCCATGTCTTTGTTTGTGTTTCAGGTTGTTTTTTTTTTTTTTATGATAGATTTCTAGTTTCATAATATTACTGTCAGAGAAGATGCTTCATATAATTTCAATCTTCTTAAATGTATTGAGACTTTTTTTGTGGCCTAACAAGTGGCCTACCCTGAAAACCACGTTCAATGTTCACTTGAAAAGAATTTAAAACTCACCAGACACCGCCTCAGAGAAGTCTTTCCTGACCTCCCAACAAATGTTACCTTCATCAATTCCTTTGGGCATTTTATATTTTTACAGTCTCCATCAGTGTGGAATTATGAATTTATTTACTTGTATATTACTGTTTCCATCAGGTCATGGCATGATTACTTATGTTGGGTCTCTCTGCACAATGCTTGGCACAGAGCAGTCATTCCCCCCCAAGTATTTTTAACTGAATGATTGAACATAGGGTCATGTTTAAAATGTCTTCACTGTGATTTTTTTGGTCTGCTCCATGTCATTGCTGATGCCATTTTCTTTACAGGGAACCATTTTCCTCTTTCTTTAAAAAAACCCAGACTCCATATTTTAATGCCCACTACCCTAACTAGCTCACTCTCCATAGGATTGTCCAAGATATTTGCATCTGCACCCACATCCCACCTTCAGTCTGCCCTCCCAGCCCTCTTGTCTCCAGTTTCCTATCATGATTTGCATCCCCATGGAATTTACCCCTCAATAACTGGATTTACCCTTGACCTGGCTTTAGATAGACTCTTATTCTCACTTTTGTTTAATCTCTTTATGTCACCTTTGTTTTTTGTTTACTGTGCATCAGATTTTCCAGGTTCTGAATCCACAGCTCAGGACTCCCTCGCTCCTCTCCCCCTCATCCCCACTGCTGGCACCCCATCTAGGCTTCTGAAATCCCAAACATAATTCCTATTACCCAGTTTCCATTTAGCTTGCTCTGAATGGGGGGAACAACATGGCTAACCTCTCTGAAACAACGTAGTTCACATTTGAGGCTGGCCTCCAACACTTGACACTCACATCACATGTGTAGACTTAAATGTCTCTTAAGAATTTGAATAGTTATCAGCCTTTATAATAAATAAGCCTTCTCCTTATTTACTTCCTTATGCATGTTATTTAGGTATTAAAGCACTGTATTAACAGTGTATCTCAAAACACTAAATCTAAGCCTTTGGAGCAACAGAAGGCCTCCTTTTTTTCCACACAAGATTGGTGCTTCAATTTTATTTATCCTTTGACACTACTGCCAATTACCCTGAGAACTGTCAAGTGTGTTTGTAGCAATGTGGACTGAAAGCAAATCTCCAAATGTTAGCCAGATGGGGCACATTTTTTTCAACAGCAAATTTTAATTGTTTTTTGTTTGTTTCCATAATGGGCATAGTTTTGAGACCTCATTTCTATGGCATATTGAATTTCTCCAGGCTTGGGAACTGGAATGTGTGTCAATAAAGGAGACTTCACTCTGAGATTCCAGTCCTTTAGCAATTATCCAGTCAACTTTTTCAACTGCCTGGTCCTCTGATGAACACAATACCTTCCTGTCTGAAAGGTGGAAATATTAACCGTATCTGCAGTTACTCCATGGAGGCAATTCTTCCCATTTCTTAAATAAGTCAATGCTTTTCTATCCTTTTAAAATTCCTTATTTTATGATGAAAATTGATTATACTGAAATGGAATTTTCTTTATTTAAGTAAAC
The DNA here is from genome assembly GCA_004026545.1 of Mormoops blainvillei. Lineage (NCBI taxonomy): Eukaryota > Metazoa > Chordata > Mammalia > Chiroptera > Mormoopidae > Mormoops > Mormoops blainvillei. The sequence goes on along the minus strand of PVJD01011078.1, from coordinate 42,534 downwards.
TGCTCATTTATACTTCCTTACATAAAACAGTATAACTGAAAGTGGTATTTCTGTAATAACAGTTTTTCCTTGATTAAAAAGAAATATTTAATTCTTGGAGTAAATTTAGAAAATACTAGTCCCATCAACCGGAGCTAATAAGTGCTAACATTTTGGTATATTTCCTTTTGGTTGTTCGAGTGGGTAGTCCTCCAAATAATCTTTATGTAAATAAGTTTGTATATTACAATGTGTTATTTTATATAAATATTGTCTCATGTCATTAAACATTCCCCATAAACATGAAAAAAAAAGAATTTATATTCTACTGCTTTGGACTGAAGTGCTCTGACATTATCAATTAACTCTGTCTGATCTAGTGTGTCATATAATGCCATTATTTTCTTATTGATTATCCATCCAAAATTCTATCTATCTATGGGGTGTTGAAATACCCTACTATCACTGTATTCCTGTTAATCAAATGTTTTATCTCCATCAATATTTACTTCACATATTTAGGTACTCCTAAATTGAGTGCATATTTGTTTACAATGGTTATATCTTCTTGTTGGATTACTCCCTTTACCATTATGTAATGTTACTTTTTTGTCTCTTACTGCAGGTTTGGTTTTAAATTTTATTTTGTGAGATATGAGTACAGCCACCCCAGCTTTTTTAACTTTCCATTTGCATAAAATATCTGTTTCCATCCCTTTACTTTTAGTCTGTGTGTATCTTTCAGTCTGAGACAGGTTCCTTGGAGGCAGCATACATATGGGTCTTGTTTTCTTACCTATTCAGGTACCCTCTGTCTTTCGATGGGAGCATTTAAGGAACTAAACTTTAAAGTGACTATCAGTAGTTACATATTTGCCATTTTATTATTTTAATTGTGTCCCTCTTCTCCTTCCTCCTTCTTCTCTTTCTCTTCGTCCTTCTTCTTTCTCCTGCTCTTTCTCTTAAAGCAGACCCCTTTAAGATTTTTTTGTAGTACTTGTTTGGTGTTAACAAAGTCCTTTAGCTTTATCTTATCTGGGAAGTTTATGTCTCCTAAAATTATAAATGATAGCCTTCATGTGAACTAGTTCATTGTAGGACCTTGTTTTCATTACTTTAAATATTTCTTGAAAGCCCTGGCCAGTGTGTCTCAGTTAGTTGGAGCTTTGTCCATAAACTGAATGGTTGCCAGTTTGATCCCCAATCAGGGCACATATTTTTTGCTGTGGGTTCGATGATATTCAGTGGAATGTGTATTGGAGGCAACCAATCAATGTCTTTTTTAAATTGATGTTTCTCTCTTTCTCATGTCTCTCTCTCTCTCCCCTTCCTCTCTCTCTAGAAGCAATGAAAAAAATGAGGACAGAAAAATAACAATAAAAATATGTACATATCCCTGGCTGATATAGCTCCATGGATCAAGCACCGGCCTGTGAACCAAAGGGTCGCTGGTTTGATTCCCAGTCTAGGGTACATGCCTGGGTTGCAACCCAGGTCCCCAGTAGGGGGCCTGTAAGAGGATACCACACATGGATGTTTCTCTCCCTCTCTTTTTTCTTCCCTTCCCCTCTCTCTAAAAATAAATAAATAAAATCTTTTTTAAAATATGTATATATTTCAGGCCTCTCTTTTCTGGCACAAAATGTTTCTTTTGCGAAGTCAGCTGAGAATCTTATGGGAGTTTCCTTGTAAGTAACCAACTGTCTTAATTTTTGGCTTTTAAGATCCTTTTTATTTTTCTTTAGTCTTTGCCATTTTAATTATAATGTGTCTTGGTGTAGGCCTTTTTTGGTCCATGTAGTTTGTGACTCTCTGCATTTTCTGGAGTTGTGTGTCTTTTTGCTTCACCAGGTTTGGGAAGCTTTTGGTCACTACTTCTTTAAGTAGATCCTCTATCTTTGCTCTCTGTCTTTTTTCTGGTACTCTTATGGTGTGGATGTAGTTACACTTCATGTTGTCCCAAAGGTCCCTTAAACTATCCATTTTTTAATTCTTTGTTTCCTTGCTCTGTAATTTGAAGTTTTTTCTTGTCTTTAAAAGTGCTGATTTGATCCTCTACTTCATCTAACCTACTGTTTGTTCTTTTCAGTGTATTCTTTATTTCAGATATTGTGTTCTTCATTTCTGATTGCTATTTTTGTGTTTTGTATGCCCTTTTACATGTTGTTGAGCATCCTTATAGCCACTACTTTGAACTCTATATCTGATAAGTTGCTTGCCTCCATTCCATTTATCTTTTCTTTCCGGGAGATTTCTCCTGTTCTTTCATTTGAGGCCTGTTTCTTTATCTCCCCATTTTGGCTGCCTCTTTGTGTTTGTTTCTGTGTATTAGATAGATCTTCTTTGACTCCCAGTCTTTGTGGATTGGCCTTATGTAGTAAATGTCCTATGGGGTCCAGTGGTGCAATCTCCTTGATCTGCTGAGCTGGGTGCTCTGGGAATGTCCTTTCTGTAGGTTATGTGGGCCCTTCTGTTTTAATTGATTCTTGATTGATATTGGCTTATTCATATGTCTGATCAATCCTCAGCTGTCTGACCCTGTGTCTCAACCCCAAACATGGCATGCAAGCTGCTATGCAGACGATGACCCTACAAAATGGAATTTACCTCAGCAGATTTTGGTGCCTGCCAAAATCTCCCTTTGGATATGCTGCTTGTAAAGTTTATTGGAACCTGCTCTGTTGTTCTCTGAAGCTGACCACTGGGTGTGTTGACTCTGAATCTCTGTGAGGTTCTCTTGTGTAGGTCAATAAGAGATTATGCCTGTGAATGGCCTTGAACAACTTGTTTGGATCTACAAGCAATGCACCATTTGTGGTTCTTTCTGCCAGGCCTGGGTGCATGTAGAAAGGACCAAGCTGCACACCAAGGTTGGCTTTTACTAGCAGCAGATGTGGGGGCAAGTCAGCAAAAGTCCCAAGGCACCCTGAGATTAACTTCTACCTGCTTCTGCCTCTGGGCTACCTTTTATGTTCAGTCGCTTAAAGGACCTCTGGCTACATTTCTCAGCAGGTTGTAAGCTCTGCAGGGTGGAGCAACATGGAGCTCAGAAGGTGGGGCTATTGCTTTCCCTCAGGCTGGTGATGCACTGAGGAAAGTGTTCTGCTCAAAAAAGATGACATCTATGGCATCAGAGAGTGACTCAGCAAAGGGATCCTGCTGGCTGCCCCTTCAATTCTTTCCGCAAAGCCACAAACCCCAGACACTCCTCACATGACTCTAATCTGCTCTACTCCCCCACTGGAGCCCAGGTTGAGTGGCTACACACCAAATTTTGGGCATTAGTCCTTTAAAGGGTACTTGCATCTCTAACCTTCTATACTTTGCAGTCAAAACCCTCACTGTTTTTCACAGCCAAATGTTTTATGGGTACCTTGTCTGGGCTTTGCTGTTCTGGACTGAGGAGCCCAGCCTGGGTTTTAGACATCATACCTCTCAGGGGAACACCGTGCAGCTGAGCTATCCCTTCAGAACCTCAGCTCTTGCTCAGCAGAGCAGAATCAGCCTTTCAATGTCTCCACCCTTCCTACCAGTCTTGAGGTGGGTTTTTCTCTAAATCCTTGGTTATAGGGTTTCTCTTCACCTAGTCTTTAGTTGGTTATTCAGGATGATTTTTCTATACTTTGGTTGTAATTCCAGGCTGGTCCTGAGAGGAGGTTAGAGTAGCTTTCACCTACTAGAACATCATCTTAGATCCAGCCAGATAGCGCTTCCTCAATGAGGCCAGCCAAAATGACTCTTATTTCAATTTCCAAACACCTATCTCCCCCTGGCAATCTTGATATAATTAATTGCCCTGCTCCATTTTTTCCCAAATCATTTACTACCTTACATCATACTATTTAATTTGCTTACCATGTTTATCATCTATCTCCTTCCCACCCAAACTGGTCTGTTAGCTCCATGAGAGCAGAAATGTTTGCCTGTTTTGTTCACTATTGTATTCCAAGTACCTAAAACATTGCCTGACATATAGTGAGTGTTCAATAAATATTTGTTAGATGGTCTTAAAACATCCCTATATTCATTCATGTATTTGAAAAATATTTTTATACAGTGAAATTTGAGGAAGTACTCTGTATTTTGCCTGAAACTTAACAAGCATTTATTATCATTTGGAGAAATTATATCAAAAATAGCATTGGCACATATTATTTGTGTATGTGAGTGATGAGTAGATATGAAGTAAACATGAGTAGTTGTCTGGTCATAATGATTTTACCTACAGTGATAACCATCTGAATTTTATTTATGTTTTTCTAAGTAATTTTGCCTGTGAATTGCATATTTAAATACATATAATTTTATTATAAATTACTTTCTTTCATTTACTCTTCATATTGCTGTTAGGATACTTCTTTGTCTTTAATAGTATTTGTCAGTAGGTTAGAGTATATGCAAAATATTTAAGAATTTTAAAGCAAGTTTTAATACATACTTATTATGAGGTGGGTATTGAATTGAGAATCCTAGCAATGGAGCAATCAATCCCTTCAGATAGCACAATTCATCTTTAGTTTGCAACTTTGTAGAGATGAGCAGCTGGGCACTCTGAAAATATGAAGCAGATGGCACAGTTCAAATCCACTAACGTTTAATAAAAGACTACCTTGTGAAAGCATTCACCAGTTTCATAAACTTTCTTACTAAGGCTAGGAAGCACAATTTGCAAGTCTATGATAATAAGTAAATCTGACTCCTGTGCCATCATTAGCTACAACTACAAATGAGACAACTAATTTGCATAAATGCTTTCCTCCTCTCTCCTCAGCACAAACCTCCAAAGACATTTCTATGTAAACTGAACAAAATATAAACCCAGATGTATATCTGTTTGCCTATGCCTAATGTAGAACAAATCCCTAACCTTATTGTCCCAAATTCATTTCCTGTCTAGTCTTTCCCAAGGTTTCCTTCAGGAGGTATTTCTTGAAATATTCTTTCTGATCTTTACCTCTTGCCTTATTTGAGTCATCTGTTCCTTGAGAATGAAGCCCTTGAGTTATATTGCATTCACTCCTACCCATCATATTATTTTCAGTTCCAGATAGCAGCACCAAACTGATATGCAAGAATGTTGTCTGAAAGGTCCAGTGTGTCTTCCTTTAGTACAACATAAAGAGCAGTTTTTTAAAGTTCCTGTCACCTGTCTGAATCACAAAGCACTTAATCAATTATGAAGGTTTGATTCTCTCCCATAAGCTGGTATAAAGAAACTTTGGCAAATGATAGCCTATAAGTTGTTGTGTGGTTTTTTGGTAATGTACCTTTCTTTAAGGAAATCATTGCAGTTGTAATATATCATCACCTATTTGAGCACTTGACCAAAACTATAAAATGATTACTGATATTTATGCACACTCTCTTGCAAATAGTATAATTTACTTCAATGTCCTCTGGTGTTCATGATTTAGCTTTCAATTTTGGTGCTCTAAACTATAGCAAAATTATTGCTCCCTGTTGGCATCTGTTCACTCCCTGCCTCACTTTCTCCTTTCTCTCCTTATCAACCAAGCTCCAGCTATGCTCTGAGATTCCCATATGTTTTCTCCACCCCAGACCAGAGAAGCAGTTGTTGCTAACAGCAAAGAAGGAAAGATGGGGGTAGAGAAGGGGGGGAAAAAAAAGATGGATCAGTATAAAGAAGGAAGAGATTAATGAACTTGTGGTGACTGACTCTCTTCACACCCTCTAGTGCCACTCAACACCTAAAGTTTATCTTCAGTTAAAGCTGTCACCTGAGAGACCAACCATCACTTCGAAGAAGCAATTACTACAACCTTTATTTTGGAACTATCATGTCTCTGTTTCTATTTGAACTAGAAGTTGCAAGGAAGTTACTGGAGTGTGGGATGTTGCAACTTACCCAAGGTCCTTCTGGAACTTTCTGAAGATCTAGAATGCCAGAAAATTCAGGAAACATCCAGATCTGCAGGATTGCAGCTAGTCTACAGATCATGAACTCAGTATCATCTAAGGAACTAAACATCAAGACACAACATCAGCAGAATATCTTACCATTAATACTAATGTTTGACAGAAAAACCAAGAACTATTTTGCAGACATTGAGCACAGAAACCTACCAGCTTAATTCTACTTACTGTTATGGTTCATATGGTTTGTACATTGAGCCAGTAGTCAGTATTCATTCTTCAGCTGGTAACCAATGTCACAAACCCCAACAACATAGAATACATAAAAGACTCAACATTGGATACAGTTTGTTACATCTGTCAAGATATTCACACAGAGAAGCCATTGGGATAAATCCAATGAGATTCTGACTGCCTTAATCCTGGAGGAAAGGAGAGACAATCCTAATATTAATGTGAAGTCAGTGGTTACTAAGGCACTCCTGAACTGTTGAAGTTCATCAAAGCAGATATTGACAAAGAATCTGAAAGACAATATCTTTTCCAGATAGTCTATGAAACAACCTATTATAAAGATAATTGGTGTTGGTGATTAGGTTACAGGATTTGGTGAAAATGCCCTGAATATCAACATTTGGAGACATATGAGTTCTGTTCTTTTTTTGTGACCACAATTGAGATACAACAGTAACTTTGATGAAGTGGTCCTATAAAGAATACAATACTGGTCCAATTTCTGTGATGACAAAGTATTTTGGCCATTATAGCTTAAAAGATAACAGAGCAAAGAAGGACCCAGAGAACACAGCAAGATCTATGCCTTGGGAACACTACAATTAAGGTTCCATTTTTCACACAGACACCAGACACTAGCAAGGATGATGTAAATGATGATGCTCCTGGCCACCTGAATATTACATTGTCTCACATACCCTTTCTTTTCCTAAAGAACATATCAAGAACCCTGATTAGTGATGCCAGGATACAACTGTGATGGTCTTCGCCTATATCTTGGAAGAACAGAAACTAATAAACTCAATCTGCTAGTTATAGTGACAATGCCTATTTTAATATAAGCAATTAGAGACCCTTCTGTAAGTTGTTTGATGTACAAGTATATAGACTAAAGGCAGATTTTTTAAGTTACTCCATGAAGCTGCCTTCAATGATGCCTACTTGGCTTCTGTGCTACAATGTCCAATAGAAGGCCTGAGTGCTGCATTCAGGATGACATCAAGTGTGTGCTAGGATTTCTCTAGTCTAACTGAAGTTGCATATAAAACTTCATAAGTGACGATTAGGAAGAAATGGTTACTTACTTCTACTTTCATATTTTAGCAGCTCCTGGAAATCATAGGCAGGCCTGATGGTCACCAGAACAACATGAAAAGTACTGCATATGAAACTTTGATTAAAAACTATGAAAAATAATACCAAGCACTATTACTCTTCAGTTTTAAAATTGACTCTGGCAGCTCTGGTCTAACAGCAAAAAAGTATATTAATACAGATAAAGCCACATATGAAAGCACTTCTTGTACACTTCAATTAAATAACCTGAAGTTCTGCTTCACATAACTCTTAAAAATGTTCTCTGAAAAGCACAGCATTAAGAGGTAACAGTGTCATGTTAAGGATTTTTATTGGAGACTGTAAGATAAGTGGAAGACTTATGTCACATCTTTAAATTCAGTATTTTACTTTTTGTTGACGGAGAACATGGGGAATGCAAATGTCCACAGTTCTGTGAAGCCACAAATTCTATAAGTGTTTGGTGATAGTGCCCTTGTTATTGGTGGAGAGTTTACCAAATATCTAGAGGTAGTATGGAATATGTTTCAGCAAACCTGCCAATTCCAACTGACCAAATCAGAATGCAACATTTTGGATTACCTGAATAAGCTACGGGAAGGCTTCTTGGAAGCTGATACTATAATTATCCAAGGTTGGAAGAGAAAAGGAATGAAGGGGAGTGCATACCTAGATGTACTACTGATGCAACAAAGAGTAGCATTTGGTCTAACTTTCTATGACTTCATTGCTAGATTTGAGGGTCATACAGAGAACATAGGTACTGGTACTGTTAACCTGATTTGGAACTTATATATAGCATGCAGAAAGGATGTGCTGAAATTAATAACAACTAGGTTGATGATTCTTGAAGAATTAACTAAGGGATAGAGATTCAAAACTAGCAAAACTAAATCTTTGTTCCATTGACGGCAAACTACCTGATGAAACTGAAGAACCAATGTCAATCTATGACCATTGGGATGATACTTAAGATCATTACTGAAAATGTGCAAATCTTTTGAAAAATCTGGGAGGAGGAGTGAACACAGATGCCAAAAACGCTCCACGTTGAAAATCCTACAACAGAAGCAGCAGCTATTAGCAGCAACACTGTTGATTAGCTATTTAAAAACTGGCTTCAGAGAAAACCATTAGAATAATAATCTTGGAAAAGAGAAAAATAATGCATTTGCTTATTTGAAGAAAGAGAGGAGGCTGAGGATAAGGAGGAGAAGGAAGAAGAGAGAAAGGGAAGGGCAATAAGGAGAAGAAATGGAAAATATTTCTTCCCGAGGAATGCTATAATTCACTGTTTGGTGTTTCAATTGGTGCTGAGTGGAATGACTGATTTTTCCAGAGGGGTTTTGATCAGTGGTTATGTTTCACCATAAAAACCAGCTCGACCTATTCTACTGGTGATCGTGATGAAGCCTGGGTTTGGGTATCTTTGCCACACAGGACTGTATGCATTCTGTTTTAAAGGAGGTGAGGAACATTTTATAATCTGAGTGTGAGTGAATGAATTTATAGCCACATTCTCAACTTCAAGTCATTGAAATCTATCATTTTCCTTTTAAAAAAGTAGAAGAAAGGGTGTTAAATGTTTCATTCCATAAATCTCTTCAGTTTTTGTCTATTGATGTATCACAGGTGATATAAAAGATAAAAAATAAAGATTTTTAAGGTTTTTGGTGGTTGTCATTAATTATTATCATTATTTTAGGGAAAAGACTAACAAATGGGCAGAATAAAAATCTATACTTCCAAGATAAAAGAAAAGCAAAACTGAACAAAAAAACTCACAAACTAAAAAAATTAATTATGGAAAATGACAGCACAAAGAGACAGAAAGTTCCCTCTTTACTTATGTATGGCAACCTGGATACCTACCTCCTCTTTAAAAAATGGTGATGCCAAGGAGTTTACAAAAACTTTTACAATAAATATAAGTACATAAAAATATAGCAAACTTTATTTTCATCTGAAAAATAAGGATAAATTTAATGATAAAAAATCTAGTAAAAAATCACTTGACAAAGTTTGACTTTCTGTTCTCTTTTATTTGATTGTCCCCAAAGTAGTATTGTTTTCTAATTACATTTTAAAACCAAATAACTATGAAAATGACCAAAAATGTATGCATAAATAATGTGTGTATAATCACGTCTCTCATGATGGAAACAACACTTATAAAAACTTTCATGTTGCCACGGCAATTAAATATTAATGTAATGGTCTTAAAACTTCCATAAGAAAAACAAACAAATTTTGGGGAAACTACACATGCATTTCTCTCCAAAAGAAAAGGAAAAAAAAAACGATCCTTTTTTCTTCATGTAGATCTATTCTGAAATTGATCCTAATCTACTAGCTGTTTATAATTACATTTGGCTAATGGTATGGTGTATCAAAATACTCCCAAACTCTATTTGACAGTGCCATGCACCCAGCCCTAGCCTGATGTTTCCAAACTGGTCCATTTTTACAAAGCAAAAAGGTGAGTGGATTAGTTTTACTCAAGCTAAACAGTGATAAAAGCAAATCTGTTGTAATGAGCAGTTCTCTAAAACTTGTTGAAGGCTGGTTCAAATATGCCTTAATTAAAAGTATGGATCCTTACTTACTGTATGTTTATCCAAACTTATCAGTAATTGAGCATCCTTGTTCTAAAAAAGTGGACCAAAAATGTGACACTAATTTTTCTGCTTTGGTTCATCATAGATAACAGTATCAAAAGAATAGCCCAAGAAATAGAAATATGGCTAGAAATAAAAACAGGGGTATTGAAATGAAAACTTCAGAACTCTGAAAATGTATGGGGACAATGAATCTCAATGAAGTGGGGGAATATATATAAATATCAAATGAGAGGGTGGTGAAGGAAGAAGGATGGTGTGTTAGTTTGAAAACAGAACAGAAATTTGTCTTAATTTTTTTTTTAAATCATGAATTAATCTATTTTTTCTTTTTGTCTTTTTTTAAATTAATGTATAGGAGACATACAATATTGTTTTAGTTTTAGGCAAACAACATAGTGATTCAACATTTATATTCTTTATAATATTATCTTCACAATAATTCTAGTAACCATCTGTCACCATATAAATTTATTTCAATAATATTAATTATTTTTCCTATGTTTTACATTACATCCCAATGGTATTATTATGTTTTATACCTGGAGGCTTTTATCTCTCATTTCTCTTCACCTTGTTTACCCATTCTCCTAAACCTATTCTCTTCCAGAAAGCAGAAATATTCCCTGTTTCCTTTTGACTAGCACAAAAATCTTATACTCTTTTTCAAAGTGATATAAAATGTCAAAAAAGATCAACTCAATTGTGAGATTTTTGTGTTCATCAAAAGAAAACAGGGAAGACTTTTGCTTCTAGGAAGATGAAGTAGATGTGTTTTTTCCTATTATTCTTGCTAAGTACAATTAGTAAATCTTGGACATTACAGGTAAAACAAACCCAAGGCTCTGGTGGATGGAGGGAAGAAAGTAAACTGGGTAGAAAACTGAAGACTTAAGGAAAGAAAAAATAATTGTTCAGAAATGGGAATGTAGTTATATCTATTCTAGAAAACAGTTCAGCAGTTTCTAAAAAAAAAAACCCAAAAAACTCGACATACCATTATCATAACATTCAGTCATTGTACTCCTGGGCATTTATCCCATAGAAATGAAAACTTATGTCTGTACAGAAATGTGTACACAATTGTTCATAACATTTTTATTTGTAAGAGCAAAAAGAACTAGAAAGAATTCAGATATTCTTCAATGTGTGACTGATTGAATGAACCGTAACATATCCATACCATAGAATACTATTTAGGTATACAAAAGGAACAAAGTATTGATATACACAGCAGCTTGAATCTAAATGAATCTAAATGAATCTAAAGGGCATTATGCTGAGTGGAAAAAAGCCAATTCCAAGCGGTCACACACTTTATTATTCCATTTATATAGCATTTTCAAAATGACAGAATTATGGAGATGGAAACTGATTACTCCTTTCTAAAAGGGAGAGATAATGTGGAGGAAGAATGAGTGTGACAATGAAATAGTAGCATGAGGGAGATCTTTGTGGTGATGAAGAAGTGCTCTATTTTGATTGTGGTGGTAGTTACACAAATCTTCACATCATAAATTGACATAAAACTATACACATTAGAGTGGTAAGGTGAGAACTTGATTGGCTACAGGGTGCCCAGTTTAAACATTATTTTTGGGTATGGCTGTGAGAGTGTTCTGGGTGAGATCAGCATTTGAATCAGTGAGCTCAGTATAGTAGATTACCCTTCCCAATGTAGGTGGGCATCATCCAATCTACTGAGGGCCTGAATAAAGCAAAAAGCAGAGGAAGGTGGAATTTTCCCCCTTTTTTGCTAACTTATTAATTGAGCTGGAATATCTGATCATCTTCTCCAGCCCTCAAACTGGGATTTAGGTGATCAACTTCCCTGGTACTCAGGCCTTTGGACTCAGAATGATTTACACTGCTGGGTCTCTTCAGTCTCCAGCTGGCAAAAGACAGATTGTAGGATACAACCTCCATAATCATGTGAGTCAATTCTTCATAATAAATCAGTATTATCTATTATGGTTCTGTTTTCCTAGAGAACTCTAATACACACATATATTAAACAAAGTCAATTTTCTGATTTTGATATTTTACTTCAGTCACTTGGTATGTAACCCTTGAGAGACACTGGGTGAAGGGTACATGGGACTTCTCTGCACTATCTTGGCAACTTCCTGTGAATCTATACTTATTTCAAATTAAAAGTGTAGACAACCAGTTAATAGGGAAATAGAACTTTTGTTTGTCTCAATTTTGAGATTTAAACTGCATTCTATTTGAATAACGTTTCAGCTTAAGATTATACTTTCATTTTAATCCCTGAGTTTCTACTTTTTAAAGTTTGGTGGTGGTGGTGTCATAAAAATGGAAAATAATAGCACAAGTCTTTCTTTTTCTGATCCCGAACCATCGATACTTGTCTAGAGAAATTGTCTCAATGAAATGTGAAGCCTAAATTTATAGCATTTTCTATTTTTAATTAAAAGTTTCTGGGAAAAGGAGTGGGGAATTTGCACTGAAAAGTAAACTCCATCCTTCAAAATGATTCAGTGATATTTAGAATATCTTTTCTGAGTGTGACCAAGATAACCAAGATAACCCCTACTAGAGTATTACTAAGTTGGACTATCAGAACACATGCTCAGCAAAGTGCATTATATCATCTAGAAAAGCAACAGAGACTTAAAGAGCAGAGGTGTAAACAAGATTTAATCTTTTTTCTAATATAAAAGATGTTCTAAGGTATGCAATTCAGAGATGACAACAGCAAATCCAAAAACACAAGTGATAAATTTTTATGCTTATGATATTTCATCTTTTGCATTGGTTCCAGATTACTTCACTGTTCAATATGGCTACTGGGCCCCTACCATTAATGTCTACATAACAAGCAAGAAGCAGGAAATAGAAAGGGAAAAGAATATATATACTAAATTTTATCTCTTTCTTAAAAAGAGCTCCTGGAAGTTCCATCTCATCTCTCATATGCCATAGGCCATCCATAATAAAATTGGGTTTTGTTATTAACTAAGAAAGAGGAAATGGATATTAGTTAGGTAGTTAGCAGTCTCTGTCATATATGAAAATAATCATACCCAACATTATGGGTTGAAAATAACCCAAAGAATACCTAACCAGACCAAAAATATCCTAACCTGGCAAAAGACAGAATTTGGCAATACTGAGGTTAGGCTCTCATGTAATCAGATATTCGAAGAACATATAACCAGTGAAGTCCTCGTCAACAAGAAACCAGAGAATTGGAACAACAAAAAAATTTTGAATTTGGCAGACTATCAGTTATCAAACTCAAAGAGAAAGTGAAGATTGAAGTACAGTTGCTCACAGTGTCGAAACATATACGGCAGTTAAACCAGGACCCACCAAGAGCAGTTCACCCAGCAGATTGAACAGCTTTATTGAAAGTACCTTACAAATTCTATAATAAATAATGTGATAGTATCATTAGTCACAAACATATTGAGGAGATTTTCTTTAAACTTCAGGGAAATGCTGATCATTTGTAAAATGACCATTTCACTAAAAATAAATTAAGATACCATTATTATCTCCATTTTCCATATGGAGAAACTGAGGCTAAGTGAAATGAAGACATTTGCAAATTTACATGGTTAAGAAGTGGCAGAGCCCAGATTCTTTGTAACCACAACACTGTACTACTCCCTGCGGCACAAGCCACAATTACTTAAAAAATATTTTAGTTTCATGTTTATTCTAGATATAAAAGGCATTTACTGCTCCTTTCTAAAAACAGATTCTTTTATTTCAGAAAATTAATGTTATTCAAGGCTATTGAAAATATGATTTCTGAAAAATACTGTGTGGTTAACTGAGAGAACTAAGCCTTGTAGTCACTGGAGGTTTCCTAACCAGGTGAGTCATCCCCAAGGGGTCCATCTTACTCTGGAGAGGACAAGCCCAAGTACATCTCTTCCCCGGCATATTGCCCAGTTGCTCCAAAATGTTTTGCTTGCAAGGGCAGCCACAGCCAGCCCTGTCTACAAAAAATAAAGGATCTGATTATGGTGAGTATTCTGTCTGTAAATGATACTTTTTTGTAGTTGCTTGTTTGTTTCATTTAAAACCACTTTGACAGTTCCCTACTTTCTCTGCTTCTATAAATAACCATCCATAATGGTAAAGTATAACCTGTACATTTAAATACTTATTTACTTCTATAGATTTTTGTGCACTGAATAGTCACTCCTACAAAGGCATTAGCTTTAAACATGAGCATGTGGACCTGAAAACTTCATATTTTAAATCCACAATTCGGCTTAAGAATGGGTCATAATACTTTCATTAACACCGATGATACCTGAAACTGCTTCTTAAGAAAAATAACAAAGCTGGACTTGATCTATGAGGTGAGAGCTTTGAAGCAACTTAGGGTTGGATTTTTATGTTGAAAAACATTATGTTTGACATCAAGTTAATGCATGCATGAAATATTGTCTAAATTCACAGTGCTTCTGTTCAGTCCTTAAAAGAAACTTGTAGCCAAAGGTTCTTCAATTGCCTAACATGTAACATTTATTTCATTGCAAGTGCTCTATCATTGGTCGTTGTACTAACCCCTCTTTGTCTGGATAGTGTGAATATGTCCTCCTAGCTGGTCACCAGCTTCCCCGAATCCCACCATGAAGCCCTTTTGGTACATGTTCTAGAAAGAGACTGCAGAGAAATGCAGGGAACACACACAATCACATTTTACTCTGGAGTGACTTGGGACCCCAAGGAACACCTGTCACTCAGTGTACACACAAAGAACTGGAACACAGTCATTTAAAACATCTTTCATTTAAATGTACTTCTAACAAAAGGAACCAGATATTCCCTGTCTTACTCACTCCAAAGGGAAGTATTCAATTTATTCCTCAATGGTAAGGATACGGAGATGCAGTCCAATAGATCCATTTTTTTTTTAATTTTTGAGGTATCTCCATACTGTTTTCCAAGGTGGCTGCACCAGTCTGCATTCCCACCAACGGTGCACTAGGGTTCCCCTTTCTCCATATCTTTGCCAGCACTTTTTGTTGGTTGACTTATTAATGATAGACATTTTGGCAGGTATGAAGTGATATCTCATTGATGTTTAATTTGCATTTTTCTGATGAATAGTGATGTTGAGCATGTTTTAATGTCTATTGGATATCTGTATGTATGTCCTCTTTGGAGAAGTGCCTATTCAGGGTCATTTGCCCATTTTCTAATTGGATTGTTTGTATCTTGGTGTTCAATTGTTTAAGTTCTTTATAAATATTGGATGTTAACCCTTTATTAGATGTACCATTGGAAATATGTTCTTTCATTTGACAGGTTGTCATTTCATTTTGTTGGTGGCTTAATTTTCTGTGGAAAAACTCTGATATAGTCCCATTTGTTTATTTTTTTTGTTTCCTACAAACAATAAGATATATTAGAAGAAATATTGCTACAAGAAATGTCCAAGACTTTACTGCCTATGTTTTCTTCTGAGTTTAATGATTTTGAATCTAACATTTAAGTCTTTAATCCATTTTGAATTTATTTTTGTATATAGTGTAAGAAGGTGGTCTAATTTTAATTTTTGCACGTATATGTCCAATTTTCCCAAGACCAGTTATTGAATGGACTATCTTTACCCCCATTGCATGTGTATGCCTCCTTTGTCAAATATTATTTGATGAAAAAGGTATGGGTTTATTTCTGGGCTCTCTCTCCTGTTCCATTGATCCATATGTTGATTTTTGTGTCAGGACCATGCTGTTTCATTACTATGGTATTATAGTATAGCTGAATATCAGGAAGTCTGATTCCTCCCAATGTGTCCTTCTTTCTCAAGATTGTGTGGCTATTTGGAGCCTTTTGTGGCTCCATGTACATTTTTGAAATATTTGTCCTAGATCCATAAAATGTGCCATTGGTATCTTGATAGGGGTTGCACTGAATTTATAGGTTGCTTTGGCGAGTATTGACATTTTATTTTTATTTTTAGGCCTTTTATTTTTTTAATTTTTTTTGTTTTATGGTTTAAGCTATTACAATTGGTCCAACTTTCCCCCCCTTTGCCCCTCTCACCCCAGCCAGCCACCCCTTCCATAGACAATCGCCACGCTGTTGTCCATGCCAATGGATATGTCCATCATATATATTCTTTGACTAAACCCATCAACTTCTTTCAAACAGTCTCCACCTCCCTCCTCACCTCTTACTGCTGTCAAGCTATTCCATGAGTCTATGCCTCTGGTTCTATTTTTCTCATTAGTTAATTTTGTTCATTAGGTTACCCTTACAAGTGAGATCATATGGTATTTGTCTTTTGCTGGCTGGCATTTTTCACCCAGCATACTATTCTCTAGTTCCACACCTGCTGTTGCAAAAGGTAGGAATACCTTCTTTTTTCTGCTGTATAGTATTCCATAGTCTAAATGTACCAGTTTTTAAATTCACTCATCTACTGATGGGCACTTAGGCTGTTTCCAAATTTTGGCTATTGTAAATAGTGCTGCTATGAACATAGGGGTGCATAAGCTGTTTTGACTTGGTGTTTTGAGATTCTTAGGGTATATACCCAGCAGTGGAAAAGCTAGGTCAAAGGGCAGTTCCAAAATTTTTTGGGGGGTGGAATACATACTGTTTCCAAAAGTGGCTGCACCAGTCTGGATTCCCACCAACAGTGCACTAGTGTTTCCTTTTCTCCACATCCTCATCAGCACTTGTTGTTTGTTAATTTATTAATGATGGCCATATTGGTAGGTGTGAGATCATGTCTCATTGTGGTTTTAATTTGTATCTTTCTGATGGCTAGTGATGTTGAGCATCCTTTCATATGTCTCTGGGCCATCTGTACGTTATCCTTGGAGGAGTGTCTATTCGGGTCCTTTGCTAATTTTTTAATTGGATTGTTTGTCTTCCTGGTGTGGAGTCATATGAGTTCTTTATTTATTTTGGAGATTGAACACTTGTCCAGTGTATCACTGGCAAATATGTTCTCCCATACACTCATTTCCCTATTTATTTTGATGACAGTTTCTTTAGCAGTGCAGAAACTTTTATTTATTGTTCGATTACAGTTATTCTGATTTCCCCCATTACCGTCCTCCTGCCCTACCCACCCCCACCTCCCACACTCAGTCCTCCCACCATTGTCATTGTCCATGAGCCCTTTATATATGTTCCTTTACTTGACCCTTCCCCTTATTTCCCCTGTTATCTCCCTGACCCTACCAATATGGTTACTGTCAGTTGGTTCTTTATTTCCATGTGTCTGGTTATATTTTGCTCGCTTGTTTGTTTTGCTGATTAGGTTCCACTTATAGATGAGATCATATGGTCTTTGTCTTTCACCGCCTAGCTTATTTCACTTAGCATAATGCTCTCCGGTTCCATCTCTGCTGTCTCTAAGGGTAGGAGTTCCTTTCTTTTGGTTGTGTAGTTCCAAGGTATAAATGTACCACAGTTTTTTGATCCACTCATTTACTGATGGGCACTTAGGTTATTTCCAGCACTTGGCTATTGTAAATTGTGCTGCTATGAACATTGGGGTGCATACATTCTTTTGAATTGGTGTTTCAGGGTTCTTAGGGTATAATCACAGCAGTGGAAACTTTTTAATTTATTGTAGACCCATTCGTTAATTGTTTCCTTTATTTCCATTGTCCTAGGAGATATACCAGCAAAAATATTGCTAAGCGAGATATCTGAAATTTTACTACTTATGCTTTACTCTAGGGTTTTTATGGTATCATAATTTATATTTAAGTTTTTTATCCATTTTGAGTTTATTCTGATATATGGTATAAGTTGGGGTCTAGTATCATTTTTTTTTACATGTAGTTTCAGTTCTCTTAACACCATGTTTTGGAGAGAGTGTCTTTACTCTATGCTAGTGCCCACTTTGTTAAATATTAATGGACCATAAAGACATTAGTTTATTTTGGGGTTGTCTATTCTGTTCCATTGATCTATGTGTCTGTTTTAATGTTTGTACCATACTCTTTTGAATATAGTGGCCTTGTAGTAGAGTTTCATATCAGGCATGTGATGCATTCAACTTTCTTTTTCTTCCTCAAGATTTCTGAAGCTATTTGGGGTCTTTTATAGTTCCATATAAATTTTTGAAGTAATTGTTCTAGATCTGTGAATTATGCCATTGTTACTTTAATAAGAATTTC
Source organism: Mormoops blainvillei (assembly GCA_004026545.1). Taxonomy (NCBI): domain Eukaryota; kingdom Metazoa; phylum Chordata; class Mammalia; order Chiroptera; family Mormoopidae; genus Mormoops; species Mormoops blainvillei. Next base: position 24,623 of record PVJD01011078.1, on the reverse strand, counting down.
ATTGAACCTGTAGATTTCTTTGGGTAGTGCATATATTTTAATGATGTTAATTCTTCCAATCCATGAACACAGTACATGCTTCCATTTATTTGTACTTTCCTCAATTTCTTTATTCAGTGTTCTCTAGTTTTCTAAGGACAGGTGATTTACTTCCTTGGTTAAATTTATTCCTAGGTACTTTCTTTTTTCTGTTGCTATAATAAATGAAATTTTTTTCTTAGTTTATATTTCTGATAATTCATTCTGATAAATGCCATCGATTTCTGATTATTGACTTTATATTCCACTATATTGCAAAATTCACTTATTAGGTTGAGTAGTTTTTTGGTGCAGTCCATAGGGTTTTCTATGTACACTATCAAGTCATCTGTAAATAGTGACAGTTTTACTTCCTCCTTCCCAATTTGGATGCCTTTTATTTCTTCTTGTCTGATCACTGTAGCTAGAATTTCCAGTATTCTTTTGAGTAAGAGTGGTGAAAATGTACACCCTTGTATTGTTCACGATCCTAAGGAAAACACTTTTAGTTTTTACCCATTGAAGATGATGTTGGCAGTATGTTTTTCATCTCCGATTTTTACTATGTTGAGGTATGATCTCTCTATTCCAACTTTGCTGAGTATTTTTTAATCATAAATAGGTGCAAGTTATTATCAAATTATTTTTCTACACCTATTGATATGATCATGTTTTTGTCCTTTATATTGTTTATGTCATGTATTACATTTATTGATTTGTATATATTGTACCTTCTTTGCATCCCTGCAGTACATCTCACTTGACCATAGTTTATGGTCTTTTTAATGTATTGCTGGACTCAGTTTGCTAGTATTTTGTTCAGAATATTAACATCTATGTTCATCACAGATATTAGCCTGTAAGTTTTTTCTTTGTTCTTTATTTACCTGCTTTTTAATTAGGATAATATTGGCCTCATAAAGAGAGTTGGGGAGTCTTCCCACTTCCTGTATTTTTTGGAATGATTTGATAATGGTAAATGTTAGTTTTGGAGTTTTTTTGTGTGTATTTTATTGATTATGCTATTACAGGTGTCCCATTTTTTTCTCCCCTTTATCGCCTCTGCCTTGCACCCCATCTAATCATCCCCACATCTCTTAGTTCACATTTATTGTTTGTACATATCAGTCTATGACTTCTCAATTTCCTATACTATTATTAGCTTCCCCCAGTCTATTTTTTTGTCAACATTTTCCTGCCACCCCTTTCATCAGCCCCACCCCTCCTGACCTCCCACCCTCACCCTCAATCTTTTTCCTATTTGGCTTTGTCAATGGATCCTTTATGCATGTTCCTTGATGACCATTCCCCTCCGTTTTCCCCTATTATCCCCCTCTCTCTTCCCCTTTGTTTACTGTTAGTTTGTTTTTTATTTCAATGTTGCTGGTTATATTTTGCTTGCTTGTTTATTTTGTTGATTAGGTTCCACTTATAGGTGAGAGCATAGGGTATCTGTCTTTCACCGCCTATCTTATTTCACTTAGTAAAATGCTCTCTGCTTCCATCCATGCTGTTTCAAAGTGTAGTAGCTCTTTCTTTCTTTCTGCTGCATGGTATTCATTGTGAAAATGTACCATAGTTTTTGATCCATTCATTTACTGTTGGGCACTGAGGTTGCTTCCAGTTCTTGGATATTGTAAATTGTGCTGCGATGAACATTGGGGTGCACAGGTTCTCTTGAATTGGTGTTTCAAGATTCTTGGGGCACAATTGCAGCAGTGGACTTGCTGGGTCAAAAAGCAGTTCCATTTTTAGTTTTTTGAGGAAATTTCAAACTGTTTTCACAGTGGCTGCATCAGTCTGCATTCCCACCAACAGTGTGCTAGGGTACCCTTTTTTCCACATCCTCACCAGTACGTGTTTGTTGATTTGTTTATGATGGCCATTCTGACTGGCATGAAGTGGTATTTCATTTTGGTTTTAATTTGCAACTCTCTGATGGCTAGCAATGCTGAGCATCCTTTCATGTGTCTCTGGGCCCTCTGTATGTCCTCCTTGGATATGCCTGTTCAGGTCTTCTGCCCATTTTTTAATTGGATCATTCGTCCTCCTGGAGTGGAGTCTTATGAGTTCTTTATATATTTTGGAGGTCATACCCTTGTCTGAGGTATAATTGGCAAACATATTTTCCCGTATGGTAGGTTCCCTTTTCATTTTGATGATATTTTCTTTAACCAAACATGCTTCTTATTTTGATGAAATCCTATTTGTTTATTCTTTCTTTTATGGTCCTTGCTATAGAGGGCATATTGGTAAAAATATTACTGCATAGAATATCTGAGATTTCCCTGCCTATGTTCTCCTCTAGGACTTTTAGGGTGTTACAACTTATACTTAACTCTTTTATCCATCTTGAATTTATTTCTGTGTGTGGTGTAATTTGGTGGTCGAATTTCTTTTTTTTTTTTTTGTATGTAGCTGTCCAGATCTCCCAACACCATATGTTGAAGAGGCTATTTTGACTCTATTTTATGGTTCTAGATGCTTTGTTGAATATTAATTGCCCATAGAGACATGGGTTTATTTCTGGGCTCTCTCTTCTGTTCCACTGGTCTGTATCTGTTCTTATGTCAGTACCAGACTGTTTTGATTACAGTGGCCTTTTAATGTAGTTTGATATCAAATACTGTGATCCCTCCTATATTGTTCTTCTTTCTCAAGATTGCTGCAGCTATTAAGGTCATTAATGATTCCATATATTTTTTTGAAATGTTTGTTCTATATCTGTGAAATATGTCATTGGTATTTTAATAGGGATTACCTTGAATCTATAAATTGCTTTGGGTAGTATGAACATTTTGATGATGTTAATTCTTCCGATCTATGGACACAGTATACACTTCTATTTATTTGTATCTTCCTTAATTTTTTTTTTCATTATTGTGTAGTTTTCTGAGTACAGGTTTTTTACCTCCTTGGTAAGGTTTATTCCTAGGTACTTTATTTTTGTTATTGTTATAGTGAAATAGATTTTTTTCTTGATTTCTGTTTCTGACATTTTATTATTGGTATATAAAAATGCCTTTGATTCTGAATACTGACCTTGTATCCTGTTGTTTTGCCAAAATCGTTTATTAGGTCAAGTAGTTTTTTGGTGGATTTTACGTGATGTTTTATGTACACAATCATATCATCTGCAAACAATGACAGTTTTACTTCCTCCTTTCCTATTTGCATACGTTTTATTCCTTTTTCTTGTCTGATCACTGTGGCTAGGGCCTCCAATACTATGTTGAATAGAAGTTCTAAAAGCAAGGCCGTGTCTTGTTCCTGATTTTAGTGTGAAAGATGTTAGGTTTTGCCATTGAGTGTGCTGTTGAATGTAGGTTTCCCATATATGGCCTTTATTATGTTGAGATATGTTCCCTCTACTCCCATTTTGCTGATTGTTTTTATCATAAATGGGTGTTATCCTTTGTCAAATGCTTTTTCTACATCTATTGACATAATCATATGATTTTTGTCTTTTTTTTGGCTTATGTGATGTATTACATTTATTGATATGGGAATATTTTACCATCCTTGCATCAATGGGATGAATCCCACTTGATCATGGTGGATGATCTTTTTTGTGTTGCTGGATGCAGTTTGCCAATATTTTGTTAAGGATTTTAGTGTCTGTATTCATCAATGACATTGGCCTGTGGTTTTATTTCCTTGTGGGTCTTTATCTGGTTTTGGGATAAGGATGATGTTGGCCTCATAAAAAGAGTTTGGAAGTCTTTCCTCTTTTTGGATTTCTTGGAATCATCTGAGAAGAATAACAGTTAGCTCTTCTTTCAATGTTTTCTAGAATTCTCCCGGGAAACCATCTGGTCTGGGACTTTTGTGTGCCGGGATTTTTTTATTACTGCTTTGAATTCACCGGTTCTAATTGGTCTACTCAGGTTTTTTTCTTCTTCTTCATTCAATTTTGGAACATTATATTTTTTCCAGGAATTTGTCCATTTCACCCTGGCTTTCAGAGTTCTTGGCATAAAGCCCTTTGTTGTAATTTCTTACAGTCCTTTGTATTTCTGTGGTATCAGTAGTGATCTCCCCTCTTTTATTTCCCAGTTTATTTGTTTGGGTCCTCTCCCTTTTTTCTCAATAAGTTTTTTTAAATGATTGTTGATTTTGTTTATCTTTTCAAAGAACCAGCTCCTGGATATATTGAATCTTTGAATTGTTCTCTTAGTCTCTATGATGATTAGTTCTGCTCTGAACTTAGTTATTTCCTTCCTTCTATTCACTCTTGGCTTTGTTTGTTATTCCTCCAGTACTTGTAGATGTTGTGTTAGTTGTTTATTTGAAATGTTTCTATCTTTTTGAGGTGGGCCTGTATCGCTATGAGTTTCCCTCTCAGAACTACCTTTGCTGTGTCCCATAAGTTTTGAACAGTAGTGTTTTCATTTTCATTTGTTTCCAGAAAGTTTTTTTATTTCTTTCTTGATGTCATTATTGACCCATGCATTGTTTAATAGCATACTATTCACTCTCCACGAATTTGAGTGTTTTTGAGCTTTTTCCTTGAGGTTGGTTTCTAGTTTTGGGCCTTTGTGGTCTGAGATAATGCTTGATATTATTTCAATTTTCTTGAATTTTTTGAGGCTTGTTTTGTGTCCTATCATGTGGTCTATATTCAAATATGTTCCATGTGCATTTTAAAAGAATGTGTATTTTGTTTTTTTGGCATGAAAGGTTTTATGTATATCAGTTAAGTCCATGTGATCTAAGACATTGTTCAATCCCACAATATCCTTGTTGATATTTTGTTTAGATCTATCCATTTTTGACAGTGGGTTGTTAAAATCCCCTATTATGTGTGTTGTTGTCTATGTCTTTCTTGAGGTTCTACAAGATTTTCCTTATATATTTGGGTGCTCCTATGTTGGGTGCGTATATCTTTACAATCTTTATGTCTTCTTGGTGGATTCTTCCCTTGAGTATTATGTAATGTCCTTCAATATCTCCTTTTTATGGTTCTTGTTTTGAAGTCTATTTTGTCACATATAAGTATTGCTACCCCGGTTTTTTTCCCCCCGTCTATTTGCTTGGAATATTTTTTTTCTAACGCTTCACTCTCAAAGTATGTAGGTGTTTTATTCTGAAGTGGGGCTCTTATAGGCTGCATATGTGTGGGGTATGTTTTCTTATCCATTCAGCTACCTTATGTCTTTTACTTGGAGCATTTAATCCATTAACTTTTAAGGTTATTATTGATAGATACTCATTTTTCCCTCTTTGTACCTGTGTTCCTATCTCTATCTCTTTTTCTTCCTCTTCTCATTAGCAGTCCCTATATCATCTCTTGCAGTGCTCGTTGGGTAGACATATATCTTTCAGCCTTCTTTTGTCTGGGAACCTCCTCATGTTTCCTTCCATCTTAATTGAGATTCTTGCTGGGTAGAGTAGCCTTGGTTGCAGACCTTTGCTTTTCATTACTTGAAATATTTCTTGCTACTATCTTCTGGTTTGTAGTGTTTCTGTTGAGAAACCAGCTGCTAGCCTAATCTTTGCACCCTTAAATGTTACTTCTTGTTTCTCTGTTGGTGCTTTTAAGATTCTCTCTTTGACTTTGAAACTTGGCATTTTAATTATGATATGTCTTGGAGTAGGCTTCGAGTTCATCCTGATTGAGGCCCTCTGTTCTTCCTGAACTTGCATGTTTTTGTTTCCCTCTACAGGTTTGGAAATTTTTCTTTGATTATGTTTTGAAACAGGGTTTCTGTCCCTTGCTCCTTTTCTTCTCCTTCTGGTATTCCTATGATTCGAATGATTTTGTGTTTCATTTTGCCTTGCAGATCCTCTACTCTATCATCACATCTTGTTTCATGTAGCTGCTGTACCTGGATATTTCTTTCTACCTTGTTTTCCAGTTCACTAATTCATTCTTCTGTTTCATCCACCCTATTTTTAATTCCTTTTAGTGTAGTTTTTATTTCAATAATTGTATTCTTCATTTCTTCCTGGTCCTTGTTTAAGGTTTTTATTTCCTTTTTCATGATCTTGTAGCTCTCACTCAGTTCCTTGTAGTTGTCTGTGAGTTTATTGAGCATCCTTATCACCATTATTTCGATTTCTGTATCCGACAGTTTGCTTCCCTCCTTTTCATTTAGCTCTTTTACTTGGGAGTCTTCTATTCCTTTCCGTTGCAGTTTCTTTCTTTGTCTCCCCATTTTCGATTACTCCTTCTGTTTGTTTCTGTGATTCCTGATGCTCTGACTTGCCAGCTACCTTTGTAGTCTGAAATTCCGTGGTAGGAGTTCTTTGGGACTCAGTGGAGTGGTTTCTTTGATCTCCTTTTCTAGATGCTCTAGGTTTGCACTTTTTCCATTTGTGAGTTGTCTCTTGTTATACTTGTGCTTCTCCTATTGTTGGGTCCGTTTTTGGTGGGTTCTCTCCTCCAGTAGGTTTACTGGTATTCACAGCTCCCACCTTATCTTATATGTGATCGCGGGCAAGGGAAGGGAAAAGGGACTAAAACAGTGAGGGAGTGTTCTATGGGAATTAAAGTACTAACAAGTAGGGAAGAGATTGGATATCCTTGGAGAAGTACCACAATAAGCGTGATCATTCAATCAAGTAGCCACTTTTTGTGAAAGGTGAAAAAGAGATAAGACTCTTCTTCTTTGGGGGTGGGGAGAGAATGTGAGCTGATTCCAGAAAGCCGAACAACCATATGAAATTAGATGATGAGCTATAGTGACAGCAAGTGAGAGAAACTTGGGGTAGTGTAGGAGAAAATAAAATTAACCAAGACAGTAATAAAGCTCAGGAAGATAGCAAAATGCACCAAAACCCAGGCAGGGTGCTGTGTGGGATTTGGAGCAACAATAATAAGACGAGCAATATTTAACCTGAATAAAAAGAATAAAAATTAAAAGGCTAAGAGAAGTGTATTATTGGAATATAGGCTCAGTGTCAGAAGAGAAATTAAACTGTAATACGAAAGGTAAAACAAGAAAACTAGTTAAACAAGGAAAACAAACAAAACAAAGAAAACTAAACATAAGGAAGAAAAATTAAAATGTATATAAAATAAAAAATAAAAGAAATAAAAGAAAAAATGCAAGTTCTGAAGGGTATCAAAGTTAATTTTTTCTTCAGTTGTTGGTGTTAGTCTTCTGATCTCTCTCTGGATCTGTCTTTGGTCCTTTCACAGCTCCAGGTCCTACTGTCTTACACTTGCAAGAAAAAAAAAAGTCTCTCATTGACTTTAAACCCACCAAGTAGATTCTGGTGGTCTTCCTTGATGTTGCAGTCAGAAGGGGGTTGGGCTCCGTATTTTATTATTTTGTTTTGTTTTTTTCTCTCTTGTGGATCTGTGAGGATGGGAGCTATGTCTGGGCTGCCATTTCCCCTAGTTCAAAGCCTCTAGATGAGCCCTCAGAGTGCTGCAAGGCCCACACTGTCCACATATGTCAGGTGGATGCTTTTAATCCCCCTCAGTGTGTAGCCATTTGATTAGTCCATGATGTGCACCGAGTAGGAACAACCATCACACCTCCTCCTCACTCTTTATTGGCATGGGCGTCGCATGCACAAAGCCCTTTTTGAGCAGTTTAGTTCCCTAATTAAGTCAAGTCTCTCTGGGGACAGCTACCTCTTTGGCCACAGTTGCCTTCCTTTGATCAGTCTTTTAGGCAACCTTATTTGGAATAATTCACACCCTTCTTCTTCCTTCTTTGTCCTGGCTGGTCACTGCTCCAGTACACCAGAGGTCCCTGCACAGTGACTGAGAGTCTTTTTTTGAGTGAATTCCCCTTGTTGTGGGTGACCTTTCCTAACAATTTCCAGGATTTTCATTCAGCCCTACTGTCTGACCAGTGTTGGGCATATGTGGGTCACCTTCAGTCATGGCCCTTCTCTTCTCCCATCTCCCGGTGTTGCCCGGCTCCCCAATATCACTAGTATTTTCCCCACTGGCAACCATTGTCTTGGCTGTGGTGTGCCACCTGCTCTGTGTATCCCACTTTCCAGCAACTGAGTCTCTACTGGTTCAGGTCTCTGACTTCACTGCTCTGGGAGGGGAGGGAGCTGGTAAGTTATAATTGTTTAGTCAGCTCTCCTCCAAAGCTCCTGCTATAACCACGGTCCCTGGCACAAGGCCGGGGACAGCAACAGCTGCAGCCGCACCCACTCACAGGACCCGATGACCTTCCTGTCATCCTACAAAACCTCCTTACCATCTATTTTCTGTCATCCTGTGCAATCTTTGGCTTCTAAACTTCAAATAAGCTGTAATTTCATTGGCTGATCACTCAGTTCTTCAGAACTCAGATCTTCAGAAGGCAGGCTAGGTGTCCCAGTTGGGTGCACAAGCAAGAGGGTTTAGCTCCCACCTACTTCGCAGCCATCGTCCAACCTGATTTTTTTCCTGATGAGTCTGGCTAATGGTTTTGCATTCTTTTTTATCTTTTCAAAGAATGAGCTCCAGCTTTCATTGATCTTTTGTATTGTTTTATAGACTCTACTTTGTTCATTTCTGCTATGATGTTTAATATTCCTTTCTTCTACTCACTTTTGCTTGGTTTGTTGTTCTTTTTCTATTTCCTTTAAGTGTAAGGTTTGATTGTTTATTTGAGTTTTTCTTGTTTATTGAGATACGATTGTAATGCTCTGAATTTTCATCTCAAGACTGCTTTTGCCATATCCCATATATTTTTTGTTGTTGTGTTCTCATTTCATTTGTTTCAAGGTATATTTTGATTTCTTCCTTGATATTATTGTTAACTGATTCACTGAGTTGTAACATGTTATTTAGCCACCATACTTTTGTGTGCTTTTCAGTTTTGTTCTTGTGATTGATTTCAAGTTTAATGAAATTATGGTTAGAGAAGGTGCTTAATATGATTTCAATCTTCTTAAATTTATTGAGACTCGTTTTGTGCTCAAATTGTTTCTTTTTTCCTTTCTTTTATTGTTGTTCAATTACAGTTGTCTCAATTTCCCCACTATTACTCTCCCCTGCCCTACCCACCCCCCACCTTCCACTTTCAGTCCCCCCCTCCAATGTTGTTTTTGTCCATAAACCCTTTATACGTGTTCCTTGACTTGACCATTCCCCTTCTTTCCCCCATTATCTCCGTCCTCCCTCCCCTCTGGTCACGGTCAGTGTGTTCTTTATCTCCATGTCTCTTGTTCTATTTTGCTCTCTTTTTTTTGTTTGTTTATTTGTTCACTAGGTTACACTTATAGGTGAGATCATATGGTATTTACCTATCACCACCTGGCTTAGTTCACTTAGCATAATACTCTCCAGTTCCATCCATGTTGTATGAAGGGTAGGAGTTCCTTCTTTCTCCTGCATAGTAATTCCTTGTGTAAATGTACCACAGTTTTTTTGATCCACTCATTTACTGATAGGCACTTAGGCTGTTTCCAGCACTTGGGTACTGTAAATTGTGCTGCTATGAACATTGGGGTGCATAGGCTCTTTTGAATTAGTGTTTCAGTAGACCATCTCTTTGTGAAAAGACAGGTTCAAGAGTTATGGAGAGTAAATTAAACCGTTCATTTAAAAGCCTTAGAATAATTGAAGATCCATGGTGCGACTGTAGAGAATTTCTTGCAGGGACTTTATCTTCTTATTGCTTATAGGAAGTAAGTGCTCATCAAGAATGAAAAAGGTAAGGCCAAAGGGCATGTGAAGTAGACTTATTCTTTGAAATCTGTATCCTCTTCCCTCCCAGACAGTAGATCTCTCAGTGGCTGCCACAGATGGACCTTTCTACTAACTTCTAGTTTCTCAGGCATTCCTCTTAAAGGGCCTGCACACAGATTTACTCCAACTGACTCCTTCTGAGATCCAGTGCTGGGGAAGCATCTCAAAAGGCACCGGGGACACAAATTAGGAACTAAATTGTATGAAATTAGTGCAAGGGTTGGAGGGGAAGCTTTCTACCAGGCAGAAGTACTCTCAGTAACAATTGTTGATTTAATGAACCTACCCGTGAGGGAAGAAGTGGGTACCATATCTGAATATCCATCAACTTGGACAGCACTGTTTGCCCTACCCTAGTGATTCCTTGAGTTCCCACTGCACCAAACTTGCTTAAGGACCCAGCCACGTGTCTTCCAGTGACTTCTTCATATGAACCTCGTGACTTAGTTCATGCTGTGGACTTTCCTAAAATCTCTCAAGGGTTCAAAAATTCCAAACAAGCAACACGTGACTTCAGCATTTCCCATAACTTTTATTTAGCAGCCCTAAGCTTGGCAGTATCAGTGGTTGGCCTCATTTTGCAGCGTAACTTCTTCCAGACTCCTATAAGCCCAACACAAGTACCAACCATCTGCAGATTACTTAGTGTACCTCATACCAAGTGGACCCAATCAGGGCACAGGCAGCAGCTGGCCTTTGCCTACACTTACCAAGAGGCCCTAAAATAAACACACTCTATGGTCAGTTTCAAACCACACCAAAACACCACCCAACAAGTTCTACAGATGACACACTGAAAGGGCAGACTCAATCCAAAATTCTGCTGAAGTAAATCCTGCTTCATAGGGTCAGCACCTCTGCACAACAACTCCTCCACTATAGTCACAGACAGCCCCTACAACCCATTAACCTGAGAACAATCATTCCCATTGATGTGCCAACAGAAATTATTGTTCAATTACAATAGGAAGGCACATACAACCCATACAAGGGACACACCTGGGACAGCCAGCTGAGGATCTCAGGGAGACTAAACCTCTGGACCCATAAGACAGTACATAAAGCCACTCTACCAAGACAAGGGAATGGAACAGCTCTACCTAATACAAAGAAATAAACACAGGAAGAAAGCAAAAATGAGGAGACAAAAAAACATGCCCCAAATGAAAGAATAGAACAAAACTCCAGAAAAATAATAGAATTGGAAATAATCAATCTACCAGATGCAAAGTTCAAAACACTGAGTTTAAGGATGCTCAACGATTTCAGACAGAACTTTAACAAAAAGATAGAAAACATAAAAATCTCCATCCAAAAATGAAGAATACAATAACTGAAATGAATAATACAAAGAAAATCAAGAGCATATTAGAGGAAGCAGATGACTAAATCAGCAGTTTGGAAGATAGGGTAGCAGAACACAATCAAAATTTTTTTAAAAATTAAAATAAGGATAGTTGAAGGGATCTCTGGGACAACATCGAGCATACCAACACTCACATAATAGGGACAGCAAAAGAAGAAGAATCAGAGCAAGGAATTGAAAACTTATTTTCAAGAAATAATGACAGAAAACCTCCCTAAATTGGCAAAAGAAACAGATATATAAGTCCAGGAAGCACAAAGAGTCTGAAACAAGATGAACCCAAAGAGGCCCACACCAAGACACATCATAATAAAAATTTCAAAGATTAAAGACAAAGGGAATTTTAACAGCCACAAGAGAAAGACAATTTGTTACCTAGGAGGGAGCCCCCATAAGGCTGTCAGCTAATTTCTCAAGGGAAACTTAGCAGGCCAGAAGGGATTGGCATGAAATATTCAAAATGATGAAAGTAAAGTACCTATAATCAAGATTACTCTATCCAGCAAAGTTATCAATTAGAATTGAAGGACAGATAAAGAGCTTGTCAGACAAGAAAAAAGTAAAGGAGTTCATCACTACCAAACTAATATTACAAGAAATGTTACAGGGTCTTTTTAAGAAGAAGAAGAAAAAAAAATTTAAGTGAATAATAAAATAGCTACATATCTCTTAAAATTAATTTAAATACCAATGGATTAAATGCTCTAATCAAAAAACAGAAGGAGACTGAAAGGATAAGAAAAGAAAACCCTTGCATATGGTTTCTGCAAGGGACTCACTTCAGATTGAAAGATGCACACAGATGGAAAGTAAAGGGAAAGAAAAATATTATAAAGTAATAGAAATAAAACAAAAAGCTGGTAATGGAAAAATACAATAACAATGCTAGCGTAGAAATAACTATATCAGATAAAATAGACATTTATTCAGCAATGACCATTTTTCTATTTTTATTGTATTTTTTTCCTTTACTAATTAGCCCCCTTATACCCTCCTTACTTCGACAATCACCACACTGTTGTCCATGTCCATGAGACCCTTTGTTTTTTTTTCTCAATCCCTCCAACCCCTAACATCCCCCTCATTAGCTGTCATCCTGTTCTCTATCTATGAGACTGTCTTTTGTTTTTTCTTGTTAGTTCAATGTGTTCATTAAATTCCACATGTGAGTGAAATCGTATCCTATTTTTCCATATCTTGGAAATTGTAAATAATGCTGCAGTGAACATAGGGGTTCTTATGTTCTTTCGAATTAGTGATTTGGGTTCCTTCAGATATATTCCCAGAAGTGGTATCAATGGGTCAAAAGGAAAAAACATTTTTAATTTTTTGAGGTTTCTCCATACTGTTTTCCACAGTGGCTGCACCAATCTACATTCCCACCAACAGTGCAAAAGGATCCCCCTTTCTCCACATCCTTGTCAGCACTTGTTGTTTATTGTTTATTGGTGATAGCCATTCTGACAGGTGTGAGTTGATATCTCACTGTGGCTTTAATTTGCATTTCCCTGATGATTAGTGACATTGAGCATATATTCATATGTATATTGGCCATCTGTATGTCTTCTTTGGAGAAGCGTCTATTCAGGTCCTTTGCCCCACGTAGCAACAGCAATCCTGAGAAGGGAAAACAAAGTGGAGAAATCATGCTGTCTAATATCAAACTATACTATAAGGCCATAGTAAACAAAAGAGCATGGTACTGGCATAAAAACAGACATATAGATCAATAGAGAACTTGGAAATAAACGTACACATTTATAGTCAATTAATATTCAATAGAGGAAGCAAACACATACATTGGGCTAAAGATAGTTTATTCTATAATTGTTATTGGGAAAATTGGACAGATACATGCAGAAAAATGAAACTAGATAAAACAGAGTTTAAAAGAGAGGATTTAATAAGAAATAAAGAAGAACCCATCAATTCAATTTATGGGTATTTATCTGAAGAAACCCAAGACACTAAAAGAAAGGCTTATGTATCCACATGTTCATTGCAGCGTTATTTGCAATAGCCAAGATATGGAAACAACCTAAGCGTTCATCAGTACATGAATAGATAAGGAAGAAGTAGTTCATGTATATAATGGAATATTACTCAACAATAAAAAATAATAAAATGTTGCATCTGCAACAAGATGGACGGACTTAGGGGGTATTGTGCTGAGTAAAATAAGTCAGACAGAAAAATACAAAAGTCACAGTATTTCACTTATATGTGGAATCTAAAAAAAAGTAAATGGGCAAGCAGAACTGAAACAGACTCACACATACAAAAAACATTCATTCAGTTGCCAGATAGGAGGGGGTAAAAAAATTGAAGGGTTTAAGAAGTACAAATTGGTAGTTACAAAATAGCCATGGGCATGTAAAGCATAAATAATATGGTCTATAATATTGTAATAACTACATATGGTGTCAGATGGGTACTAGATTTATCGGGGTTATCAGTTTGTACTTGATAAAAGTGTCTAATCACTGTGTTGTACACCTGAAACTAAGATATTGTATGTTGATTGTAATTGAAAAATTAAAAAATATATTTAAAGAAAGAAATAAGCACAAGAAAACTCCAACTGTACCTTTAAAAAAAGCTTTGCAAATTTTAATATCTTTCTAAGAAAAAAAAAACTCCATAGAAAATCATATTACTCATATTCATTAGGGAATGAGTTTTTAACTTTGAAGTCATATATAAATTTTGAAAGGAAAAGATTTTAGAAAGTTTAAAATTGAAAGTCCAAGGACTAATTTTTCTTGGAGATTTTTTGTTTCTGTTTTTGTTTACTGGAGGAGTAGCAGAGAGTTTGGTGTTGTTTCATTATGTTTTGCTATGAATGCTTTTTCAGTAAGGAACACACTCTCCAACTTTTCTCAAGTAGAACCTTTCCCTATTGTCCTCCACATGGCTGCATCATAAACATGGCACAAGACAGCCTTTGAGTTTGTAGTTCTTCTTGGCCTAGGGCATTTTAAGGTTGAAAGAGATATCACAGATTATCTAGTCCCATTTCCAAAACCAATTCCTTTAGCCCCACGGTCCCAATCTATGTACCATTCCTTGTAATAGAAAAGAAACAATTCAAAACGCTCTTCCCTCACTAAAGTCAGGGTATTTCTAATGTTCCAGGTCACTGCAAGTTCACCAAATTGACAGTTCATGTGTATATAGCATGCCTGCATTCCTGTTGATGGCAGAATAACCTCTGTATACGATGATAAAATCTACAAGAATGGATATTTTTCCTAGTACATGGTAGTGTAAAAACTTTATATGCATGCTATAGACAGAGATGGAACTTGTGAATATAAGTTACGATTAAAGGCTTCAGAGCTGTGTTGGAACACCTTATCATAGACACGTTACTGTATTACTTACTGTTAGAGCTCATTCCTATCCTTGTTTCATAATGACTTGAGGAGGGTCCTTTGGGTTTGCTGTTACTGTTGCTTTTGTATAAGAGTTCAAAATCCAGCAGGTTCACAAGAAAAATCAGCTGAACTATAAGTAAAATCCATTGAAAAGCAGGAAAATTACATTTCTGTTTCAGGTATAGGCTTTGATGGCTTTTTCCCCCTACACATCTGCCTAGAATTTCTTATTACTTCTAAGTCAAATGAAGGGAAGGCCATTTGGCATAAGAAATGCTTTTCCTTCTGACTTTGCCTGAAAACCCCTTCATCTGTTAGGAAGGTGAGAAGAGCCATATGCTGCCTATATTGTTCATTAGTCTGCTGTGCCACATACAGGAATGCTGTGGTGCTGGGTATCTCTCTTGAGCATATGGAAAATAAAGTTGCAGAGTTGCAAACCTCTAGCTCAGCAATGCATTGGCAAATTGATAATCATTTGAAACATATTTTGGAGAATTTGTTTTTTCCTGAGTCAGCGTGAGTTGAATTGCAGAATCCTAAATTGGTACCTTGCAAAGTCCTCCTTTGTATCAGCAGGAGATAAAATAGGATCCACATCAGGATGGATCATCAACCTGAGCCTGGTTTTCTTGATTGATGCAGTGAATTGGACACAGTGACTACACAGAAGACAGGCTCAATGACTGATCGTAAAAGTAAGTTTTATGGGGGTTCTGCCATAAATCATCCCAGTTTGTGTCCATATGTGCTGTGTGTGTTGGGGGTGTTATATTTCAAATCTTGTAAGATATTAGCAGGTAGCCTGGAATACTCTCAAATCCCTGAAGAGTTTTATAAAACTTTAGAGCCAATAGTCCCTGTTTAGTGAGTGGTTCTCTTTCTTTTATGCAAACTCTTATTTGGACATTACAGTTTGAGGGTGCAAAGAGGACAAATAAAAGCTCTTGCTGTTGCTAATCCTGAGAAAGAAGAACAAAGTTGGAGGAGTCATGCAACTTATATCAAACTATACTATAAGGACATAGTAAACAAAACAGAATGATACTGGCATAAAAACAGACAAGTAGACCAATGAAACAGAATAGAGAGTCCAGAAATGAACCTACACCTTTATAGTCAATTAATATTTGAAAGAGGAAGCAAGCACATACAATGGAATAAACATAGTTTATTCAATACATGGTGTTGGGAAAATAGGTCAGACACACGCAGAAAAATGAAACTAGCATACCTTCTCATACCACATAAAAGAATAAATTCAAAATGGATTAAAGACTTAAATATTAGAACCCAAATCATAAAAATCCTAGAAGAAAACAGGCAGCAAAATATCAGACATCACTTGTAGCAATATTTTATCTGATATACTTGCCCAGGCAAGGAAAACAAAAAAATAAATAAATAAACAAATAGGACCACATCAAACTAAATAGTTTTTGTACAGCAAAGGAGACCATCAATAAAATAAAAAGGCAACCCATGGAATGGGAGAACATATTCATCAATATATCTGATAAGGGGTTAATATCCAAAATTTATAAAGAACTTACAGAACTCAACACCAAAAAAAAAGCCCAAACGATCCAATTAAAAAATGGGCAAAGGGCCCCAGCTGGTGTGGCTCAGTGAATTGAGTGCCGGCCTGCGAACCAAAGGGTCACCCGTTCAATTCCCAGTTAGGGCACATGCCTGGGTTGAGGGCCAGGCCCCCAGTAGGGGGTGTGTAAGAGAACCAACCACACATTAATGTTTTGCTCCCTGTCTTTCTCCTTCCCTTCCCTTCTCTCTAAAAATAAATTAAATTTGTTTTAAATAAAATAAAAAAATGGACAAAGGACCTGAGTAGACATTTCTCCAAGAAAGAAACACAGGTGACCAATAGACATATGAAAAGATGCTCAATATCACTAAACATCAGAGAAGTACAAACTAAAACCACAATGAGATACCATGTCACACCTGTCAGAATTACTATCATCAATAAATCAACAAACAACAAGTGATGACGAAGATGTGAACAAAAGGGAACCCTAGTGCAACCACTGTGGAAAGCCATATGGAGATACCTGAAAAAATTAAAAATGGATCTGCCTTTTGACCCAGCGATCCCACTTCTGGAAATATACCCAAAGGGACCCAAAACACTAATTCAAAAGAACATAAGCACCCTTATATTCGTTGCAGCATTATTTATCTACCCAAGATTTGGAAGCAACCCAAGTGTCCATCAGTAGATGAACTGATCAAACAACTATGATACATTTACCCAATGGAATACTACTTGGCCATAAAAAAAGAAAAATTTGCTCTTGGTGACAGCATGGATGGACGTGAAGAATATTATAAGTGAAATAAGCCAGTTAGAGAAAGACAAATACCATATGATTTCACTTATATATGGAATCCAATGAACACATTGAGCTAACAAGCAAAATAGAGACAGACTCATAGATGGAGAGCAGACACACAGTATTGGCGTGGGAGTTTAGTGGGCAGAGGGACCAAGAAGAAAGATAAAAGGACTCCGGGATGTGGACAACAATGTGGTGATTGCAGAGTAGGGGGGATAAAGGGTTAAATGATAATGAAAGAAGTACAAAAAACAATGTTCTTGCTGTTGTTTCCAGTGTCAGTGTACACAATGTGGTCACGATGTGACTAAAATTGTTTACCCTTTTGTCAAATGAACATTCTTTACACCTTAGTCACTTAAAAAAGACACCTCAGTAATAAGCACCTCTTCCATTAAGGTTTCAAAACAAAACTTTTTGTCTCCCTTACACTTTGCAAATAAGAAACAGATACGGCTATGTGAAAACTATTGCCCAGGTTGGCAAAATTTAAAGTTAATAGCTTTACAAATAAAGAGATTCTCAGCCTATTAAATATATTTGCACACACACATGCCTCCTCTAATAAAAAGAGTGCACCAGGACATTCTTTTCCTTAATTTTGTTGTTTACCTATATTGTCACTAGCCCAAGAGAAGCTTCTTGCTATTAGTCCACAGTGATTCACAGATTTACTTGTGCTTAGAGTACTCTGAAGAACTTTCTTCCTTTCTTCTGTCATTCAATTTTCTTTTAACATATCAATTATGTATTGCTTGCTTACATGGTAGAAGGAACTATGTTGCAAAATGTGAGTGAGAGTAGATATGGTATTACGCATCTTAAGACCTAGAGAGAAGATGAGGCATCTACAAATATTCACTTGTATTTTATGTATTGCTTTTACTAAAGTGCATAGGTGGCATTCCTTAAAAATAGGGCCACTCCTTTTATTACCCAATAAATGATATCACATGAAGCCTCGTTAATGGCAAACAAGCAAGTGGAAACTATTTGTTGCTACCCATTTTCCCAAAACCTGCATATCTGGTCAGTTGAGTACTTGGGGCATTGAAAACGAAAATGTTAGAATTTTTTTTCTATGCTGTCTCTCTGATTCCACCCTGTGCCTGTTAACACTTATCTTAGTCTAAAATAATGACTGTTTGATGAACATGTTTGACTCTAACAGACTATACTCTTTATGAGAACATAGATCAAGTCTGTCTTACACAAAGCATTTCTACACCCATTGCAATGCCTCTAACATACAGATAAGAAATATTTCTTGAATACTGAAAAATAAATAAATGGTATAAATCAGCTCTAATATAAGCATCTCCCCCTCTAACATCATTTTAGATATCCTTAGGCAAAATTCCCTTTCAATCAGATGAGTAAGTTTATACAATAAAGATACCATATTTGATCATTGTTGCCATGTTGTTGTTGGGTTTTTTTTTCCAGCAAAAGAGATGACAGAATGAACTGTATAAATGACTTCCTACTTCATGATTCCGTGATCCAATGGAATATTGAGGCTTACAGCTTTCCATAAAAGATCCAGGTGGTTTTAAAGGCAAAAAATGGGAATGAAGTTGAAAAATTATATAACGTTTACCACAAAAATTGCATTCATAATCAAGGACCTAGATGTCAAAAAGGCATGAAAAATAGCACAATTACTGCAGCGGTATACCTGAGCAGTTTATACATGGGAAGGCATCTTCAAAGGAAACCATAAAGGATAATGATTCAACTTGAAACACAGAAGATAAAGAAGATAAGAATGCAAGGGAAAATGGTATTTCATTGACCTGCAGAGTATGTTTTAACTTTGTGTTCCTGACTGTAAAGCTCACAAATTACTGCTATAAATATAATATGATCCCCCTCAAGGGGAGGCAGAAAGGGCTTAAGAAATACTTCCCCATGCTACAGATAAATTAGGGACAATGAAAGCTCATAGAGACTATGAAGGGAAAAATAGAAATGCCAGTGAACAGAATGTTATTGTCTTGACTATGTAAGAGATAGGATTCATATTAGGAAAACCTGGGGAAAAATCTTTGAAAGGAATTTTTCCAATCTTATTAAGAAGCTTTAAACTGGGACTATACAAAGAAAGAGAAAATGCCTTTGAAATATCATGTGCCCAAATTTAATATATGGCACTGTATAGGACAAAGCCAAAAAAAAAAAAAAAAGCACTGGAAAAAGATCTCAGAAATTCTCATAAGAAAAATAATAGGAAAGCTATTTGAGAGCCATAGTTTTAGCTTCAGATGTCTTGTAACATACCAAGAATATAGGTAGTAAATGAAAGCAGCTTAAATTTCTCATAAAAAGACTTAAACGGAGTTGAATAACTGTCACTGAGGCTTCCTTTGATGATATTCAGTAAAAAATTGCAATTAAAGGTAATCTGTTTCAAAATAGATTTAACGTGAGAGAGAGAATCATATGTTGTGAAGCTACAGAGTGAGAAAAAAACATGAATCTAGAGGTAGAAGCATGTTATGGGGAAATACCAAAATAATATCATAGTGGGAATTCTGTACAACCTGTTTGGTAACATGGAGGACATGGATGATGCCATCTAATAGTTATCACACTACTGGAATAATGGTAAAAAAATCTTAATGGACACTTCAATTTCAAAAATATGCTTAAAGTCTCAGTATATTAAAAGCATTTGATAAATTAACTTGCTTAACAATTTTATCTTATAGATACTTGAAGAAGCAAAGAAGGAAAGGAATTAAGATTGTCAAGAACATTCACTGTTTACATGTAAAGTATTTTGATTTCAACAAAATATAAAACAAAAATGCCCCATGATTATTTTATAGCTAAGATGTTAAAATATGGTTATGAATCGTGCTATCCAAATGGATTCTGAGAAGACTGGGCAAGACGTTAAATGAAAGAGCGTTACATTGATTCAAGGTAACATTTATTTCTGAGGACAGGACAGTTGCCTTTTAGTAGCTTCAATAGCCATAAGTCATATGAGTTTCAGAAACACTGAAATGCATAAACAAATAAATAAGTTTTATCTCTAGAAAACAAAACATTAAGTGACATGGTGACTACTTCAGCTAAGTATGCCCCTCTAAAAAATAGACTTTAACCTACTAACTCAAAAAGCAAAAGTGCAAAGTTCAGGCAATCATAATCCAGCAGCAAAGAACAAGTTAGAAGGATATCAGGCATGCACAGAATTTTATGGATGGAGCCTCTTTTTGCAAGTTCTTATTGGTGAAACAACTTTAAAGCCAACTCCTCAAGGGATCTAGGCTGTTCTAATCTTTTATGTGGCTGCTTGCAAAATTATTAACTTCTTATTTGACAAAATAGAAAGATAATTCTGGCAACCACCTACACTAGCTACCAGAGGGATACTTACTGCAGAACAAAAAAGAAGGTGAATTTTCAGATAATTTATCAAAATAATTACAGGAAAATATTCCATTAAAAAATAAATTGGTATAATTAGAATAGAATCATAACTCTTTTGTAAGTTCTTCTTCATATACTACATCTTTGTTACCTTTAACGATTGATTTGACATTCAGTTAAAATTAAGTGCTTCTTCCACAGCGTGGGGAAATTCTGATTTATTGTTTCATTCCATTCTTAGCTTAATGGGAAATGATGTAGAATTAGTTACTTTCAGAAAAAGATTCTCTCTCCTTGTTGAATTGTACCCACCCTCTACAACTAAATAATGTAGAAAAAGTAAGACAAGTAGACTCGTCAAAGTGTAACCAAAAGTTTCTTTCCTATAGGAAAAAGAGATACTAAAAATTAAAGTGGAAAGAAACAAGAGCTGAAAGAGTTTTAAAAACCTAATAGATTTTTCAGCTATAATAAAACTCAGTTTATGGCACTTTTTGTTTAAAACCCAAATATTTACTTTTTCAAAGGGTATTTATTTATTTATTTATTTATTTATTTTCAGAGAGAGGGGAAGGGAGAAAGAGAGTGAGAGAAACATGGATGTGTGAGAGAAACATCAACTGGTTGTCCTTTTGTCCACATCTCAACTGGGGACCAAACCTGCAACCCAGTATGTGTCCTGACTAGAAATGGAACTAATGACCTTTTGCTTTGGGGAACAATACCCAACCAACTGACCTGCACCAGTCAGGGCTAAACCCAAATATTTCTTGATCCTCAAATACTTCTTTTACAAAGGCCTTAAAAAGGAATGTAAAGAGTTGCTTTTCATAATTGTGCTTTGAAATCCTTCAAAATAAGCTCTCTAAGACCCAATAAGATATGCATTATCATAAGTGGTGCACACATGTCCATGTTAAAAGTAAAATAAAGAAGCTGTAAGGAGTCATGATACCTAAAATATGTAAAACCTGGAAATAAGCATTTCTGAAACAATTTCCAAAGTAGAAGAGTTCATGTTTTCACCTTTTTCTATTATTTTCAATCAGTAATTTATGCTGTTAAACAGAAACTTTATTTTCCCAGAACGATCCCATCTTGTATAACTTTTCTCTTTTTTCTTAAAGTTCCCTAAGTATATTTTCTTTTTATGTCTTCTATATATTAAGTACCAAGTACAATTAAATTTCTAGTATGGATGAACGTTCCTTTTCAAGGAACATGCATAAAGGAGCCATAGACAAAGCCAAACGGGGGAGTATCTGAAGGTGGGAGGTTCGGATCTGTGGAACTGGTGAAAGTGGTGGCAGGAAAATGTTGACAAAAAAATAGGGGGAGGCTAAAAATAGTGTAGGAAATTGAGAAGCCAAAGAACTGATACGTACACTCCATAGACATGAACTAAGAGGTGTGGGGGTGATGGGACAGGGTGCAGGGTGGAGGGGATAAAGGGGAGAAAAAAATGGGACAACTGTAAGAGCACAATCAATAAAATGTACCAAAATAAAAAATAAAAAAATGAAAAAAATTCAAATCTTTTTTAAAATAAAAAATGAATTCAAGTGTTGAATATCATTTAAAATGAAACACTCTCAAAGTATCAAAATTAATGAAAATCATACAGTAGGTAACACACATTTAAAATGCTTTACAAGTAATAAGTTATTTGCATTTTCTTCTCCCCATTCTCCAGATGGGGAAGGTGACATTCAGCAGGAAAATGTTTCTTGCCCAAAGGCATGTGACATATGTGCTCTTACTTTATACATTTGGTTTACTGTGGTAATTTCTAATTCTGCAAATTCAGAATCTAGAAAACATCTCAGAACTTTGATGATGGCAACATAACATAAAGTGAAAAATTAACTAAATTTAATAATGGGGAAACAATGCCAAATAATTATCTAACACACAAAGAAATTATGATTCTTGCATGTATCATAATAGCTTAACTCTACATAAACTTAATAGATAAATAAATAAACGAAGGTGAATTAAAATATTTTTCTTGAGTCCTGGCTGGTGTGGCTCAGTGGATTGAGCAACAGCCTGCAAACCAAAATGTCACCAGGTTGATTCCTGGTCAGGGCACATGCCTGGGTTGTGGGCCAGGTCCTCAGGTCGGGGCGTGCGAGAGACAACAAATCCATGTATCTCTTGCACATTGATGTTTCTCTCCCTCTCTTTCTCCCTCCCTTCCCCTCTTATTTATTTAAGAGTAAATAAATAAAATCTTAAAAAATATTTTTCTTGAATATATTGTACTTAAGAAACCATTTAATGATACGTGCGAGATTGCAAATAGTAGAAACCTGTGAAAGAAGAATGCAGAAGGGGAGCTCAACTAATGAAATTAATGAAGTACATGACTTATGAATTTAACTCCACTTTACAGATTATTAACATTTGGAGACGACATAGTGGTTACCTATATTTGTGGGTCTCATCCCAGATCTATTAAATTAGACTTGATAGGGATGAGGCAGCTGCTCCATGGATGAAAATGTGGGAAGCCCTTACCAACTCGATCCTATACACCACTGAAGGAATACCCCCTACAATGTCTCCAGTATACTGCCATATACAATGCACACCTCTAGTGACAAGGAGCTTATGGCTTCAAACAGCAACATAATTCATTTTTTAAAAACCCTAACTGCTAACCAAATTTAAATTGAAAACCATATACCTTATGGAAAACCTACTTTATTCCTGGCACTTTATATGCATTATTTCCAATTCTCACAATAATTCTATCAAAAAGTACTATTACCCTCATTTGTAGATTAGTAAAATTAAATTCTGAAAGGCTGAATGGCTTGCCCAAGTTCAAATAACTAAATGTCAAAACTGGGATAAAAACCTTATACTGCCTCTGATAGACATTATCTTGTTTGGTCCTTAAAAATCCCTTATTTTCCTTAATTTACAAATGAAAAAACATTTGGATGTGTTAAGTGATTATTCAAGGTAAAACAGATAGTTTTTGACAGATTAGTACTTCAAACTCAGTTCCATTTGAACTCCAAAACCTGTGATCTTAACCATTATGCCTTAGTCCTTCTCAAATGTTTGAGTAGAATACAGGGTCCGGCAGAAGTAAGGACTGCTTGAGTGTGATTGGTAGGGTAATAATATGTGTGTAATAATTTACAGTTTTAATTTGAACATTTCACCTAAAATGTCATATGGGGTTCTTGAGTGTGACATTGTTATGTTACAGGAGTACACACTGATGATTTTGTAATAAAGCATTTTGTAATAAAAAGGGGGTATTATTTGTGCTACCCCTGTATATGGCAATAAATTTAAAAAATCAAAGTAGTGTAGAGGGTAGCCAAATCTAGGAAGAATAGAGATCTGCTCAGCCTTCCAGGTAAGGTGCTCTGCAAGGTTGGTTTCAAAATGTAAACAAAGATGGTCCATGCAAACACAAGAGAGGACACAGGGTCAGAAGAACATATGGAAAATTGTATAGCTAGAATACATAGCAATTATAATCTACCTGCATGTACCCTCCATCTAGCACTCTCTGGGCTGATGTTCATTTTTTACATTCTTCCATCTGTCACCTTACATTTATTATTTATTCAGAAAATGTACTACTATAAAAATAATGGCTATTACTTATTGAATACTTATTATATACAAGGCACTGTCCATGGAACTTTACATGGGATGACTCACTTAGCTCTTACAAACCTCTCTGAGGGATGAGGGAGCTGCTACTAATATGCCCATTTTACACATGAGAAAACTGAGGCACAGGAAGGGTAGCTAACATACAAGGTCACAGAGCCAGTAAGCGGGTAAGCAAGTATTTGAAGCCAGGCAGTCTAGCTCCAGTCACTGCTTTTTTTAGAGCACTATACTGCCTCTCTAGCTGGCATTATATTATGTAATCATTTTTTCTGTTTATTATTTCTCCTTTCACTGGAATGTAAGTTCCATAAGGGCACAGACTATGTCTATTTTGTTCAGTGCTGTATTTCTAGCACCAAAAATAATACCTAGAACATATGATATACTAAGAAAATGATTGTTCTAGGTACTAAAATTACAGAAAAGTCGAATCCTTCTTCCACAAGATAACTTTTAAAATAAATAAAAGCAAGTTTTATATACCTTTTAAGTTTCTTCTCTTCCAGAATTAATAATTCTATTTTGTTTCATCATTTCTCATGTGGCTCAATATTACTGAGCCCTTCCCCTCTGGATAGCAACAGATCATCAATAAAAATAAGCAACACACAAAATTTACCAGAGTGCTTTAGAAATGCCTGACTCACCTTTCCCTATACTCTGAGATTCTTTTATTAGAACCCAAGCTTCTCTAACAGTTGTATTATATTGTTAGCCTTTGTAGAGTCAACAATGAAATAGAAGGCCCACAGTCTTATTAATAATAATGCTATTCCCTGGCTGGTGTAGCTCAGTGGATTGAGCATCAGCCTGTGAACCAAAGGGTCACCAGTTCGATT